>JAKZJZ010000762.1:0-31812 GCA_022702705.1 Papilionanthe hookeriana x Papilionanthe teres
GTGTACTTCCGTTCAGTTGTGTGCTAGGATCATCTTTCGAGACCGTAGGTCGCATTCGAAACACGCAAATCAATAATTTTGTCGGGAGACGCAAAATCGACTGGCGATACTCAACAATTTACTACCTAAGAGCAAGCGGCCTCGACGGAGCTTTTAATAAAACTCTCGTTCAAATCTTAAAGAAAACCTTGGAAGATAATAAGAGAAATTGGCACGAGAAGTTGTTAGAAGCCTTATGGGCCTACGGACAACCTTCGTAACTCCTACTCGAAGCTACACCTTACGCTTCGGTGTATGGGTCCGAGGTCGATGTTACCTTTAGAGGTTCGGCTTCCTTCACTCGAATTGCGATTGCAAATAAGATCACGACTGAAGAGAACGCCAAATTACGACTCGAAGAATTAGAAAGCCTGGAAGGAAAAGACTTGCAGCGCAACAAAATTTAGAACTATACGAGCTAAGATGGTTCGAGCCCATGACAAGCCGGTCGCCGAGGACCTTCGAAGTTGGTGACTTAGTTCTCGTTCTCAAGAGACCTATTCTTGCACACCGCAAGATAGGAGGAAAATTTGAACCCACTTGGGAAGGACCGTTTGTGGTTGAAGCGGTATACTCGGGGAGATTCCTACACGGTAGTGAATTGCCTTGGAGAACGACATATGCTTCGATCAACGGACGATACTTGAAAAAGTATTACGCTACGATGTTTCGAAGGAATGAATTCTTCATCCCTAAGAAACACGGGCGAAATAATTATTTATGATTGGGTCCGAACCCAAAAATAATAAAATGTGCTAAAATAAATAAAATCATGATAATAAAGTTTTCCTTGTTTTCTTTTCAAATCAAAATCTCTTCCACGATCTTATCCTACTTCATTCCTGTTAAATTTAAAAATATAAAAAAAAGAAAAAAAAATATGTCTTTAATAAACATTTTCTTAATGTTCTTGTTCTTAGTCATGCCCACGATCCTTTTCCTCGTCTTTTCGCGGGGAAATGTCGAACGGGCGGTTGGTCTGAACTTTAAGAATGGCGTAAGCCTTGCACTCGATGAAAGAGGGTGAAAGATGGAGCGATAATCGAGATTGACTCGGATTTCGCACCGACGGAGCCTACGATACGAGGAAAGTGACTTGGGTCCCGATTGATGAGAAGAACTGCCGGGCGGACGAGTGATGGAAGTGGGTGGCCCGAGCTACCCGATCCAACGAAGCAAAGAAAAGCGAACAGCGAAGAAGATAAGAAAATGAAGTCGCTAGTCGCTACGGCGGAGGTGCGGGCTTAGCCGGCGCGCGCCCGCGGAGATTCAGAAGTTCGAAGAGCTACTCTCACAACAACGCAAAGAAGAAATAAGAATCGACGTATCCGTAAGATGTTAACAAAACTAGGCTGCGGACCGGCGCGACGAGACGATTGCTAATGCCGGTACATACACTTCGAGGACACCGGTTCACCGAAACACGAAGAAAGGAGGCCGGCTCCTAGGATAACGAAAGGACCGGGGAAATCTCCGGAAGATCGGAAGAAAGAAGGCTACCACGCCACCGGATAGAACCACCGAGTGATGCATGACCTTGTTGCGATAGCGACCCGGGGATGTCCCGACGGGCATCATCCACGAGGAGCCGAGGCATGCAGGAGAACGTGAAGGGATTGAACCGTATATCCCACGATATGTCACCGGGCCTCGCCATCGCGGATCATTCGAATACAAGCTGGAGAGAATGCGGAATGTTGAAAAGAAAACCTTTGAATACTTCGAGAGAATTAAAGGCAAAAGAATCGATATCTTAGAGGCCTCGAGCTACATACGGACGTATTCTCGGAGTATGAACAACGACAAATCGTGGATTGCATCCGGGATTTGAAAAGAATGGGCCGAGCGGGCCGCACGAGGAAAACACATACTCGGAACCCCGGAGATGGATGCCGGGGAAGGGAAGAATCACGATACTGATGTGGATCTTCATTACTGACTTCGCGGAGGACGGAAGGGAAACCCACCGGGAATACTCCGTCATGGGCGAGTGGATCCGATGCCATTAGTCATCAAGAGAATGGTAAATAGATTGATAACATGGAGGAGATACTGCCAGTATCGCATACCCGCATGTGCATTATTAACATCTACGAGCAGGTGTTGCATACCCCCACATATAGATCACCGCGACTTTGTCGGACCTTTCGCACGGTCTCCTTTCCCGAACGAGTGTAACATCATGTTCGGATCCGACCTCCGGATAGCGAGGCCTGGGTGAGTTCCGAGGGCCGGTGAAGATACCTTTACCGGTGAGGTTCCGTCGTGATGCTGAAAGGCAACGGAGCGAGATATCGGCTAAGCATTGCATCACCGGGAGTACCGAGTGAAGCGGATCTCGATTACTTTCGGGAGGATGGACGACGGGAAGACACCTTACCATTTCCGGACGGACCCGGAGCTAGAGAGCCTCCGGCCTTACGAGTCATGAGTTACATGAGAAATATCACACCTCCGACGTACATCCGGTCGACATCCTTGCAGGATGGCTTGAAAGGTGATGTTATTGACCATGTACCCCACTATTCGGACATGGATTTTTGACGGATGCTTCTTTTGATGGATCGACGAAGATCATACATGAATCCGTTTTGAGTCTACATGGATTGTATGAAATATATTCCAGATCAAGTTGTATGATGTATCTTCGACATGATTGGAATGAAAGTGACCATGTCACATTTTGGCCTTCACCTCTTTTGTGCAAATTGATTTGGAAATGCCATTAAAGTTAAATGAACTTCGAACAAAGAACGAGAAAGAAATAAAGAAAGAGAATAAAAGAAAAATTTCCTTAAAAAATCTAAAAAATGACGAACACCGAATTCACATGAACATTAAATAAACGATAAAATAAAATTTGAATCATTAGAAGATAAACAAAATCAACATAAATGTTAAATCAAATCTCGAATCAAATTCTCAATCAAATTTCAAGTCCAATCTCGATCAAATTTCGAATTTGATCTTCCAAATTTCAAATCGAATCTAAATCAAATCTCAAATTCAATCTTTCCGGATTTCAAATCTCAATCAAATTTTGAATTCGATCTTCCGGATCTCGAATCGAATCTCGCTCAAATTCAAACTTTTGGGTCGAGGATTTTACATCCGAGATCGCATCGTTTAGGATTCTTTCCCTATTGCGATGAAAATACATCAAAATCAAATTCTCGGGAGTCGAGGATTTTACATCACAAGACTGCATTGCTAGGATCCTTGCCTTTATCACAATGAAATACATCAAATCAAACTTTTGGGTCGAGGATTTTACATCCGAGACTGCATTGCTTTAGGATTCTTTCCCTATTGCAATGAAATACATCAAAATCAAATTCTTGGGGTCGAGGATTTTACATCCAAGACTGCATTGCTTTAGGATCCTTGCCCTATCGCAATGAAATACATCAAATCAAACTTTTGGGTCGAGGATTTTACGTCCGAGACTGCATTGCTTTAGGATTCTTTCCCTATTGCGATGAAATACATCCAAATCAAATTCTTGGGGTTGAGGATTTTACGTCCGAGACTGCATTGCTTTAGGATTCTTTCCCTATTGCGATGAAATACATCCAAATCAAACTTTTGGGGTGTCGGCATATTTTTTAGGTTGTGTGTTTTGAAAAGGGGTCGCCTACAGAAATTATCGGCGAATTTTTAATTTAATAAATAATTTGAAAAGGTAGTATTTGATTTTAAAAATAATTTTTAAATTTGAACATTTTAAGATATGAAATCAAGCCGATCTCGCATCCCGAAATAGTTTATACAAACGAGCACCGCACCTGCAAGCCGTGTATCTATCCCGAAGAATAGACACCTTTGCTTGATGATGGGGCTCGATTAAATAAGCTAGGAGATTTGTGACATCCGTTTGGTCGCGAACCAATTTTATAAGCCGACAAGTTCCACTGCTTAATATAAATGAATTAAGCGGGGTTTATATTACACAGGTTCTTAAAATTCCTATAAAGGCGAGCCCTATAGTTAATTACATCTTAAGTGACGGGAATCACTAGAAAACTCTCGATAATAATCGATAGTTCTGCTCTCGAGAATTTGAAAGTTTAAGGTTTTGAAGAGTTGAATTTTGGAATTTCGATAGGGAATGGATCGAATTTGGAACATTTTTGTTTTGGGAATCGAAAGGAAGAAAGGTAGGAGAAATCACGGATTCGAAGTGAACTTCGGTAATTTCCCGACTATCCTATTGTTTGGCTTGAATTTAGGAAAGTCCTAATGTTTATTTAATGTTTTGATCTTGCCGATTTTAATTAATTAGGACTTATATTTATATGATAGAATCATACAAATAGCCTCGAAGATGTGAGGGTTTATGTCGTATCGGACGACTACCTCGGAATCTAAGACCGGTTAGGGCTTAATTTGCGATACGAAATGCACTAACGAAGAGTTGAGGATTTATGTTGCACTAGGCGAACTACCTCGAAGTCCTATGGCTTTGTTATTTAATTCTAGGAAAGTTTCTTTGAAGTAGACTCGGGTTTCTTTGATGACGATGGCCGTCTTTGCCCACGTATGCTCAGGAGCTCCTTGTTGTTGCGGAGGTTTAGTTTTAGAAGTCATAAATCGGGGGATGAGAAAAGTGTTTTGGTTTAGAGAAAATCTTAATTTCGAGTGTTTTTTATGTTTTAATTAAAACAAATCTTAAAGTTGATTATAACGACACTTAGGTTAAGATCCCGCGGTTCCATCCTTCGGCATCATTATTTTTATCGGATTCACTTAGTCCGGATGAATTTGCTAAACTCAGTTGAATGAGTTCCACACTTTCATTTAGACCGTGGGAAATCCCGTTAGCAACACGTAGGTTACATCATCAGAGGTATTCCAGATCATCCAACAGGACGTTTTAATTTATTTGTAAATGTAGTTTTGTGTTACGTTTGTGATTAAATTTTGAGTTGTTTTATATTTTGAAATGTTGTGGCGGTGAATTTTATCTTGCGATGACTTTTAACTTAGTTTTGGTTTTCGGTTTTAGGGACTATCCTAAAGGTGTGGGTTTTCATGCAACGGTTGTTTATCATGCAAGAAAAGTAAGTGCGATGCGATTAATGAAATTGCGATAATGTAAATTGCGAAAGTAAATTGCGATAAAATAAAAGCGTACACGGAGGGTCTTCCGTCATCTCAAGTTGCACTTAAAACACGATTAGAATATTTAAGCAAGTTCTTAGGTAAAGGTAAGGTAAGGGTTATGGTTTTCTACCAAATTCCTAATCACATAGCTAGTCATTTCTATGACGTCTAGGTTCCTTGTGTTTTTGTTTGAAGACGATTTTCTTCATCGAAGAACAATTGAGTTCGATTGTTCTTATAAACATCCTATCATATTGAGGAAGTGCTTAAGAAGAATCTTAAACATCTTTTCGATATTTTAGGATTGTTTTAAGTCCGAAATGAATTTAATTATACAAATGAATTAATCGTCGAGGTTTAGTTAAGTTTTGTTATTATCTTACTCGGTGAACTAGGATATTTGAATATCACTATAAGTGAAGTAACATTTCATTTAATATTCTATTTAGGAGTTATGATAACTAAAGCTTTCGAGGGTAAATTGGTATTCAAATGATTTGTGATTTAGTTTAATTTGAGTTTAAATTTGGAATAGTGTTCAAGTTATTTTAGATTTATTTTGAATTCTTTATGTCTTTAGGTGATGTTATATTTAATTTAATTTAATTTAATTTAATTTATTTAATTCAATTTAATTCAATTTAGTTTGATTTGATGTTAAATTAAATTAATTTGATTTGATTTAATTTTAATTTAATTTAATTTAATTTCCTTTAATTTAATTTAATTTAATTTAATTTAATTTAATTTAATTTAATTTAATTTAATTTATTTAATTTAATATAATTTAATTTATTCATTTAATTTAATTTAATTTGTTTATTTAATTTAATTTAATTTAATCTTTAATTTAATTCAACTTTTAATTTTAATTTAATTTAATTTAATTTAATCAATTTAATTTACTTAATTTAATTTAATTTTTAATTTAATTTTATTTTTAATTTTAATTGAAATTTTTGAAAGAGTTTAATAATTTAATTTTAGTTTAATGATTAAGTCTTTTAATATTTTGAATTTTGAGTTATCATTTTAATTAAGAATTGAATATTAATGAGATGATTAATTTAGGGATTTTTAAATTAAAGAATAAATCTCTTCCTAATAATATCCACTATTTTAATAATTCGAATTTTATTATTCTTCAAATTTAATCAATTATTTAATTAAGGTTTAATTATTTTAAAATTGTTTAATGGGTTTCTACCCTTTAATTATTTAAATTTCAATCATCCAAATCAGATTAGGATCAAATATTTTACTTATTAAATTTTTTTTTTAACCTAAAGTTTTAATTAAGGATTAAAATTTTAATTACCACTTTACCCTTTAAGCTTAATAATTTCATAACTCACTAAATTGAACTCAAATGAACTTGAAATTTTTATGTGACTTCACTCATATGTCAATAAAGACATGAGAGGCGAAAATATGATTTTTCTATATTTAATTTATTTATATAATTATTTTTGGTAGAAAATAGAGATTTCCGAGGAAAATTTAATAACATGACCAAGGGAAAGTTTCTCTCCTTAAGAAAATTAGGGGACATTCCTAATGATCAGAGGACCACTTGGACCAATTTTGGTGATTTTTTGAATTATATTATTTTTATTATAATTATTTTAATTTTTGGAGTTTTAATTAATTTAAAAATAAAATAAATGTTGAAAAATGAATTTTATATTTTTCAAAAATCTCTCTGATATCAAGGAAATCAGAGAATCAAATTTTAAAATTTTCTGATTTTTCTATGATTTATTATAATTATTTTAGTGAAAATGCTAGAAAATACATTTTTTTTAATTTTAAAATTACCCTAGAGCTTTAAAATTTAATATCTCACTAAATAGACCTAGGAAAAATATGGGGTTTGTTCCTAAGTGATTAAAATTCAAAATGTTAAATTTTGGTGAATTTTATTATTTTTGTGATTTTTATTATTTTTTAATTATTAAAATATTAAAATAATATTAAAAAATCAGCTTTTTTAGAAAATTGAAATTTTAATTTTCTTAAATTCCCCTAATATCAGAGAGGCTCCAAAACCAATTTGGTGAATTTTTGAAAGATATTTTGAAAGTTATGAATTTTTAAAGTTTAAAATGACTAAGTGGCTTAATCGACCCATTTAGTAGGGCTAACCAAGTCAATTGACCTCAAATTTTTATGGTGGGTTCCTCTGATTCTAAAGGTCAGTGGAGAATTGATTTCAAGTCAATTTGATGTATGGTTAGCTCTAATTAATTAGAGATCCATTTTGGGTGTTTAAGCCGATTAGGGTTGTTTTAAATGAACTAACTCAGAACCTATTTTTCTAAGGTCCTCTGTTCATAAGAACATCATCAAATTTTCCTAGAATTTATTTCACAACATGCTATTTATTGGAATTAAAATACTCGAAAACAATAACATGAATTTGAAAAATCAATAACTCTTCATAGGGATGGCCTCGACTTTGGAAAATTCGGGGAATGTTCCCGAATTCGGAGGCTTAAAGCTCTATGGTCTCATGCCATGGTGAATTGTATACATGCATGGAGAATTAAAAATTTGCGAGAGTAAATAAATTATTAAAAATAAAATACTTGATGAAATTAAATGATTTCTTTTCACATTATTCTCCTCCATTCAGCTGAGCGAGAGGGTATTTTTATTTTATTTTTCGATTTTTCTACACGAAAGTTATGAATTTTTGAAGTTTAGGGAATTAAATAAATCATAAAAATCCCTAATTTTCTATTTATCCACGCGGCGCCGCGTCGACCTCGGCGACTCCGAAGCGCGCGCGCGTCGCGCTCCCGTTCGACGCCGCCGCTCGAGTCGGCGGCCGGGCCCCGCGGTTCTCGTACGCGTCTCTGGTCCGAGCGCCATCCGAGCCGTCCGTCCGCGCGTGTATTGAATGGACGGCATCCGTTCATCGTCTCCGAGTGTCCTCGCCGAGAGCGCGTCCACACTAAATCCACTAATATCTCGCTCGATACTCGATGGATTTTCATGTTCTTATGCTACTATGGATTCGTCTTGAAGAGACGAACACATCTATACGGTGATCATGCATTGAAATTAAAGCATTTGAAATGGAGAATCTCCGGAAGCTCGGGATGAAGAATTAGCTCATACCTTTGCTCGGAGAAGTGTGGCTTCGATGCGAGGGTTGTTGCACCTTCGATTGGATCCCGGCAAGCTCCGGATGAAGTCTCACAGTGCGGTGGATTGTCTAGGTGGGATTTCGACCGAGCCCGATCACAAAGCTTGGAGGCTGGAGCAGCTGGGTGGCTCGGAGATGGGGCTTTTCTGTGGTGGACACCTTCCCTTGGTACAGTGAAGGTGTAGAACCAATCGATTTGGGGATTGGCTCCTCTGTGGAGAAGTGTCCTGGTTTTGGGCCTAGATTTCGGCTACGAAATTGAGCTCGCGGAGAAGAAATGGCGGGGGGATCTCGGTGGGGATCAAGTGCTCTGTGTATGGGGAGGAGTACGGAACAATTTTGGCGGAGTTTCCTTAAGGTTTGTTTCGGCACCTCTCATGGCGCGAGAGGAGTGGTGTTTAAATAGGAGAGGGTGGAGGGCCTCCGGGGAGAGTTAGGGCTTGGGATCGAGTTGCTCTTGGCGAGAGAAGAGCATCCAATGGCCGGCTGGGGATGGGGCGGCTCGGCGAGTGAGAATTCCAAAGTTGGCTCACATGTGAGCTCTCGGCCTGGTGGTTTCCGGCGGTCGTGGTGGTCGGCCGGCCGGGGTCGGGTCACCCTCGGAGTCGAGGAGGTCGGGGTTGGAGGTTTGTGTAGTCGATTGGCCATGGACATGTGTAAAGGAGTTGAATTGAAATGGAATGGGGGATGAGCTCATTTTGGGTCCAAATGGGTCAACCCACCGTTTGGGCTTGGTTCACCTCCCATGGTTGATTTTGGGTGAGGAAGATCGGATGGATCGGCTAGGAAAGGGTGGAGAAGTCACCATCCATGAATATTTTGATTAAACATGGATTAAGGTGAAGCATTAAAAGGATTAAAACCTTTTAAGGGGGCTTAAAAGAGGCTCCTCCTTTTGCCTTTAGTGGCTTGATCACATGTCGAAGCCTTCCATGGCTTCATGTGGCTTGTCCATGGCTTGCATGGCTCGCCTTTGGCTTGGGAAAAGTGGAGTCGATTTCATGGAAATGGATGTAAGAAAATTTTTGGATATTTAGGTGGTGATTTGGCATGAGGCTTGATTTGGAATCATTTGATGATGAATTTAGGACTTAGGTAATGGCTTTAATTAAGTGGATGGCGAATGGAGATGTCATGTGGGCTTTAGGGTGGATTTTGGGCTTTTTTGAAATGGTTTTAGATGGGCTTTTAAAATGGTTTAGGAAAATGGGCTTTTGAATTTTAAAATGGATTTTGGGATGAAATTTAGTAAAGAGGTTGGGCCAAATAATTGTTGGGTTTAGCTCATGGATGTATCATGAGTGACTTGAAGCAAATTGGGGGTGATTTGGGTTTGAATTGGGTTGAATTTGGGCTCTTTTGGTGAATGGACCAATATAGGTCCAAGTGGGCCAAGTTGGGCCAATGTTGGGCTAGGGTTGAAATTGATCTAAAATCAATGTTGAGAAATGTTTATGGGAGTGTTTCAAAGAGGTTTTGACTTTGGTTGGGCTTTGATTTTGGGGTTTGGGCTCATTTGGGTTAGGTTTGGGTTTAGGTCAAAATTAGGCCTTTTAGCTTTGGGTTGAATTTGAGTGGGATTTGGGTCCAAATTTTGGGCAAATCATGTTAGTGTTTTGCTTGTGGGGATGCTAAGGAGGATTTAGAAAAGATTTAGGGTTAATTGGAGTTGAATTGGGTGAGTTTGGGTTAGGTTTTGGTCATGGGTCAAAATTGGTCTTTAAGGTCAAAAGTGAAATTGGGTTCAAATGTCAATAAAATTGGGCTTGGATTTGGTCCAGATTGATATTTGGGATGTTGAATTGAAGTTTAGAATTGAATTGGACCAAAATTGGGGTCAATTGGGTAGGTTTGGTTTGACATTGGGTTCACTTTGGGTTAAAATGGGTCAAATTGGGGGTTTTGACAAAAGTAGGGTAAATTGACAAAATTGGCCCATGGTGTAGTTGGACAAAATGAAATTGGGAATATTTAGGATTTTCTGGAATTTTCTGGGAATTTTCTGAATTTTTGGATTTTTGGGTCGAGAGGGTATTTTGGGTATTTGGAGGGTATTGGGAGGTATTTCTTGGAATTCTTGGTATTTTTGGGTATGGATGATCAATTTGAGTGATGTGGAAATGTTTGGGATTGATTTTGAGGAATTTTGGGTAATTTAGGTGATTTTGAAAAATTTGGGTAATTTCAAGGGCTTTGGGTAGGTTAGGCGGGTGTAGGGTCCCGGGGGTCAAAAATTGAAAATTTGGAAAATTGAAAATTTGGAAAATTTGGAAAATTGAAGATTTGGTGAATTTGAGTGGAATGAAATAATTTTGGTTGAGCCATGAAGCCATATCAAGCCCACATGAGCCATGAAGGGACTCATTTGAGGCATTCACTATGTTGTTCCTAACCTCTTAGCGAAGGCTTAGGGGTTAAGGACCATCCATGTGAATCACCTACATGAGTCGGGAGGTCAAGTTAGGTATGGGTGTGGTTTTAGGAGGTGTGTGAAAGTGTAGTGTATAAGTGTAGTGTGTGTGTAAGTCGGCCCCTTCACTGAGACCGAGCCGCCCGGAGGCGGTCTAAGGCCGAAGAGTCACATAGGAACTCATCCTTTAAACTTCCACATTTGATTTCGACCCTCCAGGTGATTAGGGGTCTACGGTCGAGTTTGTGGAGTTTGCGGGGAGTTAAGAAGTGGTTTGAATTTCTAGATGGTGGATCCGATCTCTAGTCCTCTAAGATAGTCGAAGGAAAAGCTGAAGGCTAGATCCTAAGTACTAAAAGAAGAAGAAGACCTCATCGAAAATGAGGTCGACAAATGGACCCCCAATAGATGTGGTGAGCTGACGGAGCACTCCGCGCGTATTGGTGTTGACCGAAGCGATCAGCAAAACCAACACAGATGTCCAAGTGACAAACTTAGGATGGAGCAAAAGAATTTCCGCTGGGGAGTATCGGGTATGTTCCCAAGCCGGAGATACCGAACTCTCGGCAGGGAAAAGAAAAGGAGGTGAGCTCCAAATCACAAGATTTTAAGAGATTGGATTTTAGATTCGTTTCATTTTTTTTATTTCAAGTTTTAATTTTGAGTTTGAATTTCGATTTGAGTTTCGATTTTAGTTTTATGCGGAGAAAAGAGTAGAGCTAAGGCCCACCGAGACGCATTTGTATCTTGAGAAGGAAGCGGAGTCGAACTATTCCATATGTGTATCTTGAGAAGGATTAAGGTGAGTCTATCCCAAATGTGTATCCTGAGAAAGAATAGGACAAAGCTTATCCGAAATGCGAGAGTGCTTTAATTTCAATTTCTTGCTTGAGAGGATCAAATTTTGAGATTCTTTGAGAAAGGAGTAGGGTATGTGCTTTATCCCAGTGTCGAGAATTGCTTGAGAAGGGAGTATGGGCGGAAGCTTATCCAGAGAGTTCGAGAATTACGGAGAATGTCTTGAGATGGGAGTACGGCGGAAGCCTATCCGAGTGTTGAAGCTGGAGAAGGGAATGAGGCGGAAGCCTATCCGAATGCGAGAATATGCTAAGAATTCTCTGAGATTGCTGAGGATTGCTAAGAATGCGAGGATTGCTTAAGAATTTGCTTGAGGATTCTTGAGATTCGTTGAGGATTCTTGAGATTGCTTTGAGGATTCTTTGGGGATTCTTCTGCGAATTCTTGAGAATAGGCTGAGGATTCTTGAGATTCTTTGAGGATTCTTGAGATTGCGAGATTCCAAGTTGCGAGGATTCTTGAGATTGCTTGAGGATTGCTTGAGAATTCTTGAGATTGCTGAGGATTCTTGAGAAGGAGTAGGGCGGAAGCTCTATCCAGAGTCTTGAAGCTACTTGAGATTCAGTGAATGCGGAGATATTGAAGAATTTTCTTTGACTTATCTTTGAGGTCGAAGAATTTTATTGAAATTTATTTATGCGGAGATTGAGGAAATTTCTGTTGAGGTCCATGGAGAATTTTCTTTGAGATTCGGTTTATGCGGTGGTTGTGAAAAATTTTGTTGATATTTGATTTATGCTTATGACTATGAAGAATTTTACTGAGATTTGGCTTATCGTTGAGATTTGAGAAAGATTTTGCTGATATTTGGGAATGCGAGTTTTATGAATGCTGAGGTGAACATATTCTTGAGATTTATGAATGCGGAGATTGTGAAAACATATTGTAAAGTGCGAGAGAATGTTTGTAGAAGTTCATGCGATCGTTGAATTTTATCGAAATGTTATGCGAGAGATTTTTGAAAATTCATGAGGTGCGAAGTTCTTTTGTTTTGTTCAAATGTTGACTTTTATTTTGTTTGATGCGAGTTTTATTTAGTTTCATTTGTTTTAAGAGTTGGACCAGTTTTAGACAAGTGCGACATCGGTGCTTCGTAGGACAAGAATTTGTCTACGATGCATCACGATGCGCGGTACTTACGAGGGTACCATCAGACGTTGTAGATAATAACTCACTCTTTAAGTTGCTATCGGAATTTATATTCTTTCAAGCACCTATAAAGATGTGTTATCTACGAGGACGTCACGGTTTAGGAGGTCTGCAACTCCGTAGCTTTGTTCGTAGCGATTGTCATTTGATTTTGTCACCGATTTCGTAAAGGGTGTTACACTTGTCTTCGAGAAATTACTATGACGTTCTTTGAGCTGACGTTGAAGTTGTATTTCTTTAGTGCTGAAGGATACGACTTCGGGGTTGAATTTACATTAGCTGCTAATATCGTTGTCATTTGTTTAATTCTTTCTTCTCAGGCTTAAGTAGATTTCAAAATTTATGTTCATGTGATTAAAATATTTTTCACCGTCCAAAGATATTTCTGAGCCAGTTAATGACCATCCAAAAGACATAAAATCACTTGACTCTTTTCAAAGCATAATATGAGAGGAAACTTCTTAAGGTTGTATTTCAAATTTTATTAATCAGGGGAGGATTAAGACACCAATTTTTGATTATATGCTTGCCTCAAGCTTCTTCTCAGGGAGCATTCTTTTTCTTTTTCTTTCTCATTTTTTTATTGAGCTTTTCGCTCTCCTTTTTTATTGAGGATTACTATATCTGGTGGAGCACATGTTAAAGATTTTGAATGTCTTGATTGAGACACCAATTTTTGATTGTGTGCTCACCTCAAGCTTCTCCTCAGGAACTTTTTTTTTTTTACTCCTTTGTTTTACGAAATTCTTGTATACGGCAGTGCATATTTTTGTTAAAGATTTTGAATGTCGAAACTCCCCTAATTAATAATTCCAAAATGTTTCTTAACATGAATCCTGGGATATTATAACTTATTCGAAAGTCCGGACCCAGCCACATGGCGGGAAATTAAAAGGCTCGTGATATCCCGAATCAATTACTCGTATTTCAACCACACTACTTCATTTTGAAATCAATTTAGGACCCGATCAAATTCCTTAAAGTAAACGACTCGGTTATTAGAGCATTAATTTCATTCTTCCACGAAACCATAGTCTTAGCAAAATATCCAAATTTAAGCTTTCCAAACATTGAGCGATTCTGGACAAAAACAAACTCCTTGTCATTCATTCGATGCGGTAAGAAGGAAGGTACATACCAATGCGATCGTGCTAATATCTTCTTTCGGCGTCGAAAGTAATAGCAACCAAAAAGTGTCACGTCCATTTGTCGATCTACGTAGGAACCAATTGAAGCGAACAAATCGCACGAAATCATATTGATATAACTTATTTCAAGTTCCTCTCAAATATTCATCGGGGATTGTTACGCTTCCATTCTTGAAGTTTTCTCCAGCCATTCTTTGAAGCGATACGACCTTCGATGGTGTGCCCGAAGCATTCGTGATATGGGCGATAGTTGGGATGATTCTTCTTGTTAACTTCCGCTGGTTTCTTTGCCTCGAGCTGATCCGAACTTGGGCTTCTTAATCAAGTCTGAAACATCTTTTCCACTTGCCTCATCTTTGAAAGAATATACTCTACTTAGTTTCTTGGCGCGTAGACGGACCACGTCTTCCATCCATCCGAAGCGACCCTTGTTGAGACGATTGTTGATAATCTTGTTGTCGAGGTGCATTCAATCTGGATCTGCATTGGTCGCTTGTCTTTATCCACTGCTGCCATTGTCTCGGACTCCTCGAAATGTCTTGACCGACTCTAGCTTTTACGAATTTTACGGAAAACCCAACTTGTTTGGCTTCCTCTTGCAAACTTCCGGCTTTGCGAAGTAGTTTCTCGAACGTTTTGATTGTGAATCCTTTGAGGAGAAATGCAACTGGTCCATGGATGCTCTTTAAGAGAATTTCAGTTGCATGTTGCTCCTGGAGCTGTGGCTCACACTTCGAGCTTAAATTTCTCCATCGCAAAATGTAGTCTACCAATGTTTCGGTTGACTTCTGTCGCTCCACCACAAGATCACCGATGGTGATATGGTGTCTAGCTCCGACGAACCGCTTAACGAAGAGGTCTTCCAATTCTACGAACGTTCTCACCGAACCATTTAGCGGCTCTGCGTACCGGTCGAATGCGACCCCCGAAAGGCTATTCACGAATTGACGACACAACGATGCATCGCTACCCCCGCGTTGCGGCAACTTGCTCGAAAGTGTGCAACATGCTTTCCGGGGTTTCCGATACTCATCGAAAATCTTGGGCGAGGTGATACGAAACCTGCGGGATATTGAACGACATCGAACTCTTCGGGGTATGGTCTACCCTTCGGAATCGATGTTCGTTCTTTGGGCGAGCCGGGGCTTCTCTCACTGCTTCGTTCCACCATTTGCTTAATGTCTTGTTCGTGCTTGGACCACGAGGCCGAATCCCTCTTATGTTGTACATCGACGGTGAACTCCCTTCTTTCATACGTAACATTAATGGTCTCTAGTTGGTTTGTTTTTGGAGGTGTTATTCGCGGTGATTGTGACTTTCCTTGAATTGTGGCCATAGCGGTCATCACTTCTTCTAGTTGCTTCTTCAAATGGTTGATATGTTCATCTCGTTGTTGAATGGCCCTTTGCCGATCCTCTGCGGCGTTCTCTTCACCAAAAGGCGGAGTGTCGCTCGCAGAGATAATGTTGATTGGGTCTCGACGACGTCGATTCCGCGAATTCACCTTCCATGAAATCTGCTAGTTCGTAATCTTCCTCTTCGATGTTGTTTTTCGATCTTTAGACGGTTGTGCGATGTTAGCTCGAAGCTTTTCCTGACCTCCTCAATTGACTTTCCTTTGATGACTTTAAGGTCAATTGGAGATTTTCGAGAAACATCACTTATTTCCCAGAGCACCTTTGGTGTCGTCGCGTAGAAGTCGATTGAATCATACGAAATCATATTTATAGAACCTTTTTCGAGTTCTTTTAAATATTCTTCCCGGATTACCACCTTTCCACTTACGAAATTCTCCTCGAAGCCGATCCTTGAAGCTGAAGCGGTCCTTAATGGTGTGTCCAACGAACACTGTGGTATGGGCAGTACACTTGGATGTCCTTTCTTGTTGATCTCGTCGGGTTTCTTCGGCTGCGAGTAGTACGAATTCGGCCTCTTGATTAGATTTTTGAAAATCTTTGCCACGGCATCATCCTTGAAGGAATAGTTTACGTAGTAACCGATCTGACGTTGTTGGAACCTTTCTTTCGCCTATCCGATGCAGATCTCATCCGGAACAAGCTGTTCTTCGACACCGTTGCGAAGTCTTCATTGCGGCTGCTTGACTTTCAGAATCCCTTGATCGCGTTTCCATTCTTGTGCCTTTGTCATTTGTACGGACTTCAAATCAGACCCAATCTTGAACTTAGAAGACGACAAAACACAAGCATCAACTGACTCTTCCTCATGTAGAATATCTTTTCCTTTAATCGGCGGGGCGGCGGTACGGCGGTAATGAATCCGACGAGTAGGAGCGGAAATAGCTTTAGGAGACGTCCCAACGCTTGTAATGACAACGGAGTTCTTTTCGATCCATTCCTTCTTTGGCATGGGAAGTTCCTCGACGGACTTCGGGTTGAACATTACAATAGGCTTAACGGACTTGCTCATTTCGGGCTTCAATATTTCAATAGCCACATCCCCGAAACTTAACTTCGACATCGTTGAACCCTTGTCCAAACTTGATGAGCGACGGATCGGGCGGCTCATCCCTGCTCGACGGTGAACTCTACTCCGGAGGCGAAGAAAAGATCGACTTCGGTGAAGACATTGTCCTCGTCATTTGAAGAAATCCCGAAGTCGGTGACGTCCTCGTGTCTTGTAATTTCGGCGGTAATACTCGAGTTAACGCACTTGTCCATGTAATTGGGCATCCTTTAAAATTTATTCATGTGAAAAAAAAATTTTTTATCTCAAAATTTTGCATTTTGTTTTATTATTGTGTATTCGATGGGTTTTCAGAATTTTATTTTGAATTGAAATTTTAACAAAATTTTATTTTGTTTAGAGTTTATTGGAAGGTTTTTAGAGCGGAATTTCGAGTTTGACATGTTTACGACAAGTCGAACCTAAAGAAGAATGAAGTATCGGACCCGATCCGAGATTTAGAGAGGTCGAATTCACATTCAAATCACATGAATAGATCGCTCCAATTCTAACACATCTATCGGGGGTCTACCTCGCCTCTTTAGGGAGGTGGGAGGATTCGGAACCTCTCTGTTTAGAGGTGTCTAAACGGTGGCTCCAGAATCCGAAAGGAGTTGACTATACTCACTCAGAGACGAAATGAGCGGGGTACGTCAACGGAAAGAAAAGTAGTTTGGTCCAATAGGGGCATGGACTCACTACTGGATTTATGAAAGCAAAACCATCTGATCAAAATGGAGAGAGAAACTTTTCCCCAGCGGAGTCGCCAGAAATTGTCGGCATATTTTTTAGGTTGTGTGTTTTGAAAAGGGGTCGCCTACAGAAATTGTCGGCGAATTTTTAATTTAATAAATAATTTGAAAAGGTAGTATTTGATTTTAAAAATAATTTTTAAATTTGAACATTTTAAGATATGAAATCAAGCCGATCTCACATCCCAAATAGTTTATACAAACGAGCACCGCACCATAAGCCAGTGTATCTATCCCGAAGAATAGACACACTGCTTGATGATGGGGCTCGATTAAATAAACTAGGAGATTTGTGACATCCGTTTGATGCAGCGAACCAATTTTATAAGCCGACAAGTTCCCCTGCTTAATATAAATGAATTAAGCGAGGTTTATATTACTGAGGTTCTTAAAATTCCCTATAAAGGCGAGCCACTATAGTTAATTACATCTTAAGTGACGGGAATCACCTAAGAAAACTCTCGATAATGATCGATGGTTTTTGCTCTCGATAATTTCAAAGTTTAAGGTTTTCGAAACGATTGGATTTTGAAAATTTCGATAGGGAATGGATCAAATTTGGAACAGTTTTGTTTTAGGAGTCGAAAGGAAGAGGAGTAGGAGATGTCACAGATCCGAAGTGAACTTCGGTGACTTCCCGACTATCCTAATGTTAGGCTTGAATTTCGGAAATTCCTAATGTTTATTTAATGTTTTAATCTCGCCGATTTTAATTAATTAGGGCTTATATTTATATGATAGAATCATACAAATAGCACTCGAAGATATGAGGGTTTATGTCGTATCGGACGACTACCTCGGAATCCTAAGACCGGTTAGGGCTTAATTTGCGTATGCAAATGCCTAACGAAGAGTTGAGGATTTATGTTGCACTAGGCGAACTACCTCGAAGTCCTATGACTTTGTTATTTAATTCTAGGAAAGTTTTCTTGAAGTAGACTCGAGTTTTGCTTGATGACGATGGCCGTCTTTGCCACCATGCTCAGAGCTCCTTGTTGTTGCGGAGGTTCAATTTTAGAAGTCATAAATCGGGGGATGAGAAAAGTGTTTTGGTTTAGAGAAAATCTTAATTTCCGAGTGTTTTCGATATTTTAATTAAAACAAATCTTAAAGTTGATTATAACGACACTGGTTAAGATCCCGCGGTTCCATCCTTCGGCATCATTATTTTTATCGGATTCACTTAGTCCAGGATGAATTTGCTAAACTCAGCTGAATGAGTTCCACACTTTCATTTAGACCGTGGGAAATCCCGTTAGCAACACGTAGGTTACATCATCCGAGGTATTCGCGATCATCCGACATGACGTTTTAATTTAGTTGTAATTGTAGTTTTGTGTTACGTTTGTGATTAAATTTTGAGTTGTTTTATATTTTGAAATGTTGTGGCGGTGAATTTTATCTTGCAATGACTTTTAACTTAGTTTTGGTTTCGGTTTTAGGGACTATCCTAAAGGTGTGGGTTTTCATGCAACGAGTTGTTTATCATGCAAGAAAAGTAAGTGCGATGCGATTAATGAAATTGCTGATAATGTAAATTGCGAGAAAGTAAATTGCAATAAAATAAAAGCGTACCTGGAGGGTCTTCCAGTCATCCCAAGTTGCACTTAAAACACAATTAGAATATTTAAGCAAGTTCTAGGTAAAGCTAAGGTAAGGGTTATGGTTTTCTACCAAATTCCTAATCCTATAGCTAGTCGATTTCTATGACGTCTAGATTCCTTGTGTTTTTGTTTGAAGACGATTTTCTTCATCGAAAGAACAATTGAGTTCAATTTTTCTTATAAATATCTTATCATATTGAGGAAGTGCTTAAGAAGAATCTTAAACATCTTTTCGATATTTCTAGGATTGTTTTAAGTCAAATGAATTCAATTACACAAATGAATTAATCGTCCGAGGTTTAGTTAAGTTTTGTTATTATCTTACTCGGTGAACTAGGATATTTGAATGTCCTATAAGTGAAGTAACATTTCATTTAATATCACTGTTTAGGAGTTATGATAACTATAGCTTTCGAGGGTAAATTGGTATTCGAATGATTTGTGATTTAGTTTAATTTCAATTAATTTGGAATAGTGTTCAAGTTATTTTAGATTTATTTTGAATTTCTTTATGTCTTTGGTGATGTTATATTTAATTCAACTTAATTTAATTTAATTTAATTTAATTGAGTTTTTAATTTAATTTAATTCAATTTAATTCGATTTAGTTTGATTTGATGTTAAATTAAATTAATTTGATTTGATTTAATTTTAATTTAATTTGATTTAATTTCCTTTAATTTAATTTAATTTAATTTAATTTAATTTAATTTAATTTATTTTTGTTTAATTTAATTTAATTTATTTAATTTAATTTAATTTAATTTAATTTAATTTAATTTAATTTGTTTATTTTATTTAATTTAATTTAATCTTTAATTTAATTCAACTTTTAATTTTAATTTAATTTAATTTAATTTAATCCAATTTAATTTACTTAATTTAATTTAATTTTTAATTTAATTTTATTTTTAATTTTAATTGAAATTTTTGAAAGAGTTTAATAATTTAATTTTAGTTTAATGATTAAGTCTTTTAATATTTTGAATTTTGAGTTATCATTTTAATTAAGAATTGAATATTAATGAGATGATTAATTTAGGGATTTTTAAATTAAAGAATAAATCTCTTCCTAATAATATCCCTATTTTAATAATTCCAATTTTATTATTCTTCCAAATTTAATTAATTATTTAATTAAGGTTTAATTATTTTAAAATTGTTTAATGGGTTTCTACCCTTTAATTATTTAAAATACAATCATCCAAATCAGATTAGCATCAAATATTTTACTTATTAATTTTTTTAAAACCTAAAGTTTTAATTAAGGATTAAAATTTTAATTACCACTTTACCCTTTAAGCTTAATAATTTCATAACTCACTAAATTGAACTCAAATGAACTTGAAATTTTTATGTGACTTCACTCATATGTCAATAAAGACATGAGAGGAGAAAATGTGATTTTTCTGTATTTAATTTATTTATATAATTATTTTTGGTAGAAAATAGAGATTTCCAAGGAAAATTTAATAACATGACCAAGGGAAAGTTTCTGTCCATAAGAAAATTAGGGGACATTCCTAATGACCAGAGGACCACTTGGACCAATTTTGGTGATTTTTTGAATTATATTATTTTTATTATAATTTTTTTAAGTTTTGGAGTGTTAAATAATTTAAAAATAAAATAAATGTTGAAAAATGAATTTTATATTTTTCAAAAATCTCTCTGATATCAAGGAAATCAGAGAATCAAATTTTACAATTTTCTGATTTTTCTATGATTTATTAGAATTATTTTAGTGAAAATGCTAGAAAATACATTTTTTTAATTTTAAAATTACCCTAGAGCTTTAAAATTTAATATCTCACTAAATAGACCTAGAAAAAATATTGGGTTTGTTCCTAAGTGATTAAAATTCAAAATGTGACATTTTGGTGAATTTTATTATTTTTGTGATTTTTATTATTTTTTAATTATTAAAATATTAAAATAATATTAAAAAATCAACTTTTTTAGAAAATTGAAATTTTAATTTTCTTAAATTCCCCTAATATCAGAGAGGCTCCAAAACCAATTTGGTGAATTTTTTAAAGATATTTTGAAAGTTATGAATTTTTAAAGTTTAAAATGACTAAGTGGCTTAATCGACCCATTTAGTAGGGCTAACCAAGTCCAATTGACCTCGAATTTTTATGGTGAGTTCCTCTGATCCTAAAGGTCAGTGGAGAATTAATTTCAAGTCAATTTGATGTATGGTTAGCTCTAATTAATTAGAGATCCATTTTGGGTGTTTAAGCCAATTAGGGTTGTTTTAAATGAACTAACTCAAAACCTATTTTTCCTAGGGTCCTCTTGTCATAAGGAACATCACCAAATTTTCCTAGAATTTATTTCACAACATGCTATTTATTGGAATTAAAATACTTAAAACAGTAACATGAATTTGAAAAATCAATAACTCTTCATAGGGATGGCCTCTGACTTTGGAAAATTCAGGGAATGTTCCCAAATTCAGAGGCTTCAAAAGCCCTATGGTCTCATGTCATGGTGAATTGTATACATGCATGGAGAATTAATAATATGCAAAGTAAATAAATTATTAAAAATAAAATACTTGATGAAATTAAAAGATTTCTTTTCCACATTATTCTCCTCTGTTCACTGAGCAAGATGGTATTTTTATTTTATTTTTCTGATTTTTCTACACAAAGTTATGAATTTTTGAAGTTTAGGGAATTAAATAAATCAGAAAAATCGCTAATTTTCTATTTATCCACGCGGCGCCGCGTCAGCCTCGGCAGCTCCGAACGCACGCGCGTCGCGCTCCCATTCGACGCCGCCGCTCGAGTCGGCGGCCGGGCCCCGCGGTTCTCGTACGCGTCTCCCCGGTCCGACGCCATCCGAGCCGTCCGTCCGCGCGTGTATTGAATGGACGGCATCCGTTCATCGTCCCCAAGTGTCCTCACCCGAGAGCCGTCCACACTAAATCCCTAATATCTCACTCGATACTCGATGGATTTTCATGTTCTTATGCTCTCATGGATTCGTCTTGAAGAGACGAACACATCTATACGGTGATCATGCATTGAAATTAAAGCATTTGAAATGGAGAATCTCCGAAGCTCGGGATGAAGAATTAGCTCATACCTTTGCTCGGAGAAGTGTGGCTTCGATCCGAGGGTTGTTGCACCTTCGATTGGATCCCGGCAAGCTCCGGATGAAGTCTCCTGAGTCCAGTGAATTGTGCTAGGTGGGATTTCGACCAAGCCCGATCACAAAGCTTGGAGGCTGGAGCAATCGGGTGGCTCGGAGATGGGGCTTTTGTTGGTGGACACCTTCCCTTGGTGCGGTGAAGGTGTAGAACCAATCAATTTGGGGATTGGCTCACTCGTGGAGAAGTGTCCTGGTTTTGGGCCTAGATTTCGACTCGGAAATTGAGCTCACGGAGAAGAAATGACGGGGGATCTCGGTGGGGATCAAGTGCTCTGTGTATGGGGAGGAGTCCGGAACAATTTTGGCAGAGTTTCCTTAAGGTTTGTTTCAGCACCTCTCATGGCCGAGAGGGGTGGTGTTTAAATAGGAGAGGGTGGAGGGCCTCCCGGGGAGAGTTAGAGCTTGGGATCGGTCTGCTTCGCGAGAGAAGAACGAGCTCCGATGGCCACGCTGGGGATGGGGCAGCTCAGCAAGGGAGAATTCCAAAGTTGGCTCACATGTGAGCTCTCGGCCTGGTGGTTTCCGGCGGGCCGTGGTGGCCGGCCGGCCGTGGTCGGGTCACCCTCGAGGTCGGGGAGGTCGGGGTGAAGGTTTGTGCGATCAATTGGCCATGGACATGTGTAAAGGAGTTGAATTGAAATGGAATGGGGGATGAGCTCATTTTGGGTCCAAATGGGTCAACCCACCTTTTGGGCTTGGTTCACCTCCCCATGGTTGATTTGGGGCTGAGGGAAGATCAGATGGATCAGCTAGGAAAGGGTGGAGAAGTCACCATCCATGAATATTTTGATTAAACATGGATTAAGGTGAAGCATTAAAAAGGTTAAAACCTTTTTAAGGGGGCTTAAAAGAGGCTCCTCCTTTTTCCATTAGTGGATTGATCACATGTCAAGCCTTCCATGGCTTCATGTGGCTTGTCCATGGCTTGCATGGCTCACCTTTGGCTTGGGAAAAGTGGAGTCAATTTCATGGAAATTGATGTAAGAAAATTTTTGGTATTTAGGGGTGATTTGGCATGAGGCTTGATTTGGAATCATTTGATGATGAATTTAGGACTTAGGTAATGGCTTTAATTAAGTGGATGGCAAATGGAGATGTCATGTGGGCTTTAGGGTGGATTTTGGGCTTTTTTGAAATGGTTTTAGATGGGCTTTTAAAATGGTTTAGGAAAATGGGCTTTTGAATTTTAAAATGGATTTTGGGATGAAATTTTGTAAAGATGTTGGGCCAAATAATTGTTGGGTTTAGCTCATGGATGTATCATGAGTGACTTGAAGCAAATTGGGGGTGATTGGTGTTTGAATTGGGTTGAATTTGGGCTCTTTTGGTGAATGGGCCAATATAGGTCCAAGTGGGCCAAGTTGGGCCAATGTTGGGCTAGGGTTGAAATTGATGTAAAATCAATATTGAGAAATGTTTATGGGAGTGTTTCAAAGAGGTTTTGACTTTGGTTGGGCTTTGATTTTGGGGTTTGGGCTCATTTGGGTTAGGTTTGGGTTTAGGTCAAAATTAGGCCTTTTAGCTTTGGGTTGAATTTGAGTGGGATTTAGGTCCAAATTTTGGGCAAATCATGTTAGTGTTTTGCTTGTGGGGATGCTAAGGAGGATTTAGAAAAGATTTGGGGTTAATTGGAGTTGAATTGGGTGAGTTTGGGTTAGGTTTGGGTCATGGGTCAAAATTGGTCTTTAAGGTCAAAAGTGAAATTGGGTTCAAATGTCAATAAAATTGGGCTTGCATTTGGTCCAGATTGACATTTGGGATGTTGAATTGAAGTTTAGAATTGAATTGGACCAAAATTGGGGTCAATTGGGTAGGTTTGGTTTGACATTGGGTTCACTTTGGGTTAAAATGGGTCAAATTGGGGGTTTTGACAAAAGTAGGGTAAATTGACAAAATTGGCCCATGGTGTAGTTGGACAAAATGAAATTGAGAATATTTGGGATTTTCTGGAATTTCCTGGGAATTTTCTGAATTTTTGGATTTTTGGGTCAAGGGGGGTATTTTGGGTATTTGGAGGGTATTGGGAGGTATTTTTGGAATTCTTGGTATTTTTGGGTATGGATGATCAATTTGAGTGATGTGGAAATGTTTGGGATTGATTTTGAGGAATTTTGGGTAATTTAGGTGATTTTGAAAATTTTGGGTAATTTCGATCGGCTTTGGGTAGGTTAGGCGGGTGTAGGGTCCCGGGGTCAAAAATCGAAAATTTGGAAAATTGAAGATCGGGTGAATTTAAGTGGAATGAAATCATTTTGGTTGAGCCATGAAGCCATATCAAGCCCACATGAGCCATGAAGGGACTCATTTGAGGCATTCATCTATGTTGTTCCTAACCTCTTAGCCAAAGGCTTAGGGGTTAAGGACCATCCATGTGAATCACCTACATGAGTCGGAGGTCGAGTTAGGTATAGGTGTGGTTTTAGGAGGTGTGTGAAAGTGTAGTGTATAAGTGTAGTGTGTGTGTAAGTCAGCCCCTTCACCGGACCAGCCACCTGGGGCGGCCTCTAAGGCCAAAGAGTCCTATAGGAACTCATCCTTTAAACTTCCACATTTTCGATGAGGTCTTCTCTTCTTCTTTTAGTACTTAGGATCTAGCCTTAGGCTTTTCCTTTCGACTCATCTTAGAGACTAGAATCGGGATCCACCATCTAGAATTTCAAACCACTTTTTAACTCCCCGCAAACTCCACAAACTCGATCGTAGACCCCTAATCACCTAGAGGTTGAAATCAAATGTGGAAGTTTAACGGATGAGTTCCTATAGGACTCTTCGGCCTTAGACTACCCCCAGGTGGCTCTGGTCTCGGTGAAGGGGCTGACTCTACACACACACTACACCTATACACTACACTTTCACACACCTATACCTAACTTGACCTCCCGACTCATGTAGGTGATTCACATGGATGGTCCTTAACCCCTAAGCCCTCGACCAAGAGGTTAGGAACAACATGGTGTATGCTTCAAATGAGTCCCTTCATGGCTCATGCGGGCTTGATGTGGCTTCATGGCTCAACCAAAATGATTTCATTTCACTTATATTCACCCAATCTTCAATTTTCCAAATTTTCAATTTTTGACCCCCGGGACCCTACACCCGCCTAACCTACCTAAAGTCCTTGAAATTACCCAGATTTTCCAAAATCACCTAAATTACCCAAGATTCCCCAAAATCAATCCCAAACATTTTCACATCACTCAAATTGATCATCCATACCCAAAAATACCAAAAATTCCAAAAATACCTCCCAATACCCTCCAAATACCCAAAATACCCCTCTTGACCCAAAAATTCAAAAAATTCAGAAAATTCCCAGAAAATTCCAGAAAATTCCAAATATTCCCAATTTCATTTTGTTCAACTACACCATGGGCCAATTTTGTCATTTTACCCCACTTTTATCAAAACCCCCAATTTGACCCATTTTAACCCAAAGTGAACCCAATGTCAAACCAAACCTATCCAATTGACCCAAATTCTGGTCCAATTCAATTCTAAACTTCAATTCAACATTCCCAACACCAATCTAGACCAAATCTAAGTCCAATTTGATTGACATTTGGATCCAATTTCACTTTTGGCCTTAAAGCCCAATTTGGACCCATGACCCAAACCTAACCCAAACTCACCCAATTCAACTCCAATTAACCCCAAATCTTTTCTAAATCTTCCTTAGCATCCCCACAAGAAAAACACTAACATGATTTGCCCAAAATTTAGACCCACTCAAATTCAACCCAAAGCTAAAAGGCCCAATTTTGACCTAAACCTAAACCTAACCCAAATGAGCCCAAACCCCAAAATCAAAGCCCAACCAAAGTCAAAACCTCTTTGAAACACTCCCATAAACATTTCTCAACAATAATTTTACATCAATTTCTACCCTAGCCCAACATTGGCCCAACTTGGCCCATTCACCAAAAGAACCCAAATCACCCCCAATTTGCTTCAAGTCACTCATGATACATCCATGAGCTAAACCCAACAATTATTTGGCCCAAGCCTTTACCAAAATTTCATCCCAAAATCCATTTTAAAATTCAAAAGGCCCATTCCTTAAACCATTTTAAAAGCCCATCCTTCACCACATCCAAAGGCCCAAAATTGGTCCCAAAGCCCACATGATATTTCTCTACATCATCCATTCAATTAAAATCATCCCTAAGTCATAAACCAATGATCAAATAATTCTAAATCAAGCTTCATCCAAATTTTCACCAAAATATCCAAAATTCTTAAAACCCATTTTTATGAAATCGACCAAACTTTTTCCAAGCCAAATGTGAGCCATTGAGCCATGTACAAGCCACATGGAAGCCATGGAGACCACTTTCCACCTCACCAAGCCATTAATGGCAAGAAGAGGGGATTCTTTCCTAATCCTTCATTAAGCCCTTTTAACCATATTCATGTCACACTCTAAACCATGCTTAGCCACCTCACCATGGATGGAGACTTCACCACTCCAATCAAGCCGAACCAAATGACTTTCTCTCACCCACACCAGGTCATGGGAGGGTGAACCAAACCCATTTGCATGAGTTGACCAAAATGAGCTCAAAATACACTCTCCCCCATTCCATTTTAATCAAGCTTTTTTACACATGTCAAACTCCAATTGACTTCACCAAATTCAACCCCTGACCCGCCCGACCTCGAGGGTGACCCATGCCCGGCCGGCCACCACCAGTGCCGCCGGAAAACACCATGGCCGAGAGCTCACATGTGAGCCAACTTTGGAATTCTCCCCGCCGAGCCGCCCCATCCCCGCGGCCATCGTGGCCGTTCGCTCTCGACCTAAGCAGCCGATCCCAAGCCCTAACTCTCCCTGGAGGCCCTCCACCCTCTCCTATTTAAACACCACCCCTCTCGGCCATGAGAGGTGCTGAAACAAACCTTAAGGAAACTCGCCAAAATTGTTCCGTACTCCTCCCCATACACGGAGCACTTGATCCTCACCGAGATCCCCCCGCCATTTCTTCTCTCGCGAGCTCAATTTCGTAGTCGAAATCTAGGCCCAAAACCAGGACACTTCTCCACAGCTGAGCCAATCCCCAAATTGATTGGTTCTACACCTTCACCGTACCGCGGGAAGGTGTCCACCGAGAAAAGCCCCATCTCCAGCCACCCAATTGCTCCAAGCCTCCAAGCTTTGTGATCGGCTGTGGTCGAAATCCTACCTGGCAATTCACTGCACTGTGAGACTTCATCCGGAGCTCGCCGGGATCCAATCGAAGGTGCAACAACTCTCGCATCGAAGCCACACTTCTCCGAGCAAAGGTATGGCCTCACTCTTCTTCCCGAGCTTCCGAACATTTTCCATTTTTATTGCGTAAATTTCATCCCACATAAACCGTATAGATGTGTTCGTCTTCTCAAGACGAATCCATAGAGCATAAGAACATGAAAATCCATCGAGTATCGAGTGAGATCTTAGGGATTTAGTGTGGACGGCTCTCGGGTGAGGACGCTCGGGGACGATGAACGGATGCCGTCCATTCAATACACGCGCGGACGGAAGGCTCAGATGGCGTCGGATCAGGAGACGGTACGAGAACCGCGGGGACCGGGCTGCTGACTCAGATGGCGGCGTCGAATGGGAGCGCGACGCGTGTGCGTTCGGAGATGCCGAGGATGACGCGGCGCCGCGTGGATAAATATAAAATTAGGAGTATTTTCTATTTATTTAATTCCCTAAACTTCAAAAATTCATAACTTTGTGTAGGAAAGTCATAAAAATAAAATAAAAATACTCTCTTGCTCAGTGAACAGAGGAGAATAATGTGGAAAAGAAATTATTTAATTTCATCAAGTATTTTATTTTTAATAATTTATTTACCCTCTCGCATATTTTTAATTCTCCATGCATGTATACAATTCACCATGGCATGAGACCATAGGGCTTTTGAAGTCTCCGAATTTAGGAACATTCCCCGAATTTTCCAAAGTCGAGGCCATCCCTATGAAAAGTTATTGATTTTTCAAATTCATGTTACTGTTTTGAGTATTTTAATTCCAATAAATAGCATGTTGTGAAATAAATTCTAGGAAAATTTGGTGATGTTCCTTATGACCAGAGGACTCTAGAAAAAATAGGTTTTGAGTTAATTCATTTAAAACAACCCTAATTGGCTTAAACACCCAAAATGGATCTCTAATTAATTAGAGCTAACCATACATCAAATTGACTTGAAATTAATTCTCCACTGACCTTTAGGATCAGAGGAACCCACCATAAAAATTTGAAGTCAATTGGACTTGGTTAGCCCTACTAATTGGGTTGATTAAGTCATTTAGCCATTTTAAACTTTAAAAATTCATAACTTTCAAAATACCTTTCAAAAATTCACCAAATTGGTTTTGGAGCCTCTCTGATATCAAGGGAATTTAAGAAAATTAAAATTTCAATTTTCTAAAAAAGTTGATTTTAATATTATTTTAATATTTTTAATAATTAAAAAATAATAAAAATCACAAAAATAATAAAATTCACCAAAATGTCACATTTTGAATTTTAATCACTTAGGAACAAACCCCATGTTTTTCTTAGGTCTATTTAGTGAGATATTAAATTTTAAAGCTCTAGGGTAATTTTAAAATTAAAAAAATGTATTTTCTAGCATTTTCACTTAAATAATTATAATAAATCATAGAAAAATCAAAAAATTGTAAAATTTGATTCTCTGATTTCCTTGATATCAGAGAGATTTTTGAAAAATATAAAATTCATTTTTCAACATTTATTTTATTTTTAAATTAATTAACACTCCAAAACTTAAAATAATTATAATAAAAATAATATAATTCAAAAAATCACCTAAATTGGTCCAAGTGGTCCTTTGGTCATTAGAAATGTCCCCTAATTTTCTTAAGGACAGAAACTTTCCCTTGGTTATGTTATTAAATTTTCCTTGGAAATCTCTATTTTCTACCAAAAAATAATTATATAAATAAATTAAATACAGAAAAATCACATTTTCTCCTCTCATGTCTTTATTGACATATGAGTGAAGTCACATAAAAATTTCAAGTTCATTTGAGTTCAATTTAGTGAGTTATGAAATTATTAAGCTTAAAGGGTAAAGTGGTAATTAAAATTTTTAATCCTTAATTAAAACTTTAGGTTTAATAAAAAATTAACAAGTAAAATATTTGATCCTAATCTGATTTGGATGATTGAAATTTAAATAATTAAAGGGTAGAAACCCATTAAGCAATTTAAAATGATTAAACCTTAATTAAATAATTGATTAAATTTGGAAGAATAATAAAATTGGAATTATTAAAATAGGGATATTATTAGGAAGAGATTTATTCTTTAATTTAAAAATCCCTAAATTAATTATCTCATTAATATTCAATTCTTAATTAAAATGATAACTCAAATTCAAAACATTAAAAGACTTAATCATTAAACTAAAATTAAATTATTAAACTCTTTTAAAAATTTCAATTAAAATTAAAAAAAATAAAATTAAATTAAAAATTAAATTAAATTAAGTAAATTAAATTGAATTAAATTAAATTAAATTAAATTAAAATTAAAAGTTGAATTAAATTAAAGAACAAATTAAATTAAATTAAATTAACAAATTAAATTAAATTAAATAACTTAAATTAAATTAAATTAAATTAAATTAAATTAAATCAAATTAAATTAAATTAAATTAAATCAAATTAAATTAAAATTAAATCAAATCAAATTAATTTAATGTAACATCAAATCAAACTAAATTGAATTAAATTGAATTAAATTGAATTAAAATTAAATTAAAACTCAATTAAATTAAATTAAATTAAATTAAGTTGAATTAAATATAAGATCGCCAAAGACATAAATAATTCAAAATAAATCTAAAATAACTTGAACACTATTCCAAATTTAAACCCATTAATTGAAATTAAACTAAATCACAAACCATTTGAACACCAATTTACCCTCAAAAGCTTTAGTTATCATAACTCCTAAACAGAATATTAAACGAAATGTTACTTCACCTATAGGATATTCTAATGTCCTAGTTCACTGAGCAAGATAACAAAACTTGAGATTCTTGGACGATTAATTCATTTGTGTAATTGAATCCATTTGGACTTAAAACAATTCTAGCAATATTGAAAAGATGTTTAAGATTCTTCTTAAACACTTTCTCAATATGATAAGATGTTTATAAGAACAATTGAATTTAATTGTTCTTTGACGAAGAAAATTGTCTTCAAACCAAAACACAAGGAACTCTAGACGTTATAGAAATGACTAGTCATAGGATTATGAATTTGGTAGAAAACCATAACCCTTCCCTTAGCTTTACCTAGGAACTTGCTTAAATATTCTAATTGTGTTTTAAGTGCGAGCTTAGGATGACGGGAAGACCCTCTAGTGTACGCTTTTATTTTATTGCGATTTACTTTCTTGCAATTTACATTATTGCAATTTCATTAATCGCATCGCACTTACTTTTCTTGCATGATAAACAACTGTTGCATGAAAACCCACACCTTTAGTATAGTCCCTAAAACTGAAACCAAAACTAAGTTAAAAGTCATTGCAAGATAAAATTCACCGCCACAACATTTCAAAATATAAAACAACTCAAAATTTAATCACAAACGAGAACACGAAAACTACAATTACAATTAAATTAAAACGTCCTGTTGGATGATCGGGAATACCTCGGATGATGTAACCTACGTGTTGCTAACGGGATTTCCCACGGTCTAAATGAAAGTGTGGAACTCATTCGGTTGAGTTTAACAAATTCATTTGGACTAAGTGAATCCGATAAAAATAATGATGCCGGAAGGATGGAACCGGTGGGATCTTAACCGGTGTCGTTATAATCAACTTTAAGATTTGTTTTAATTAAAGTATTGAAAACACTTGGAAATTAAGATTTTCTCTAAACCAAAACACTTTTCTCATCCCCTGATTTATGACTTCTAAAACTAAACTCTGCAACAATAAGGAGCTTGGAGCATGGTGGGCAGCACGACCATCGTCGTCAGCAAAACTTGAATCTACATCAGCAAAACTTTCCTAGAATTAAACAACAAAGCCATAGGATTTCGAGGTAGTTTGCTTAGTGCAACATAAATCCTCAACCTTTTTGTTAGGCATTTGCATGATCTTGTCATGTAAATTAAGCCCTAACCGGTCTTAGGATTCTGAGGTAGTCGTCCGATACGACATAAACCCTCACATCTTCGAGGCTATTTGTATGATTTTACCATATAAATATAAGCCCTAATTAATTAAAATTGGCAAGATCAAAACATTTAAATAAATATTAGAACTTTCCTAAACTCAAGCCAAACAATAGGATAGTCGGGAAATTACCGAAGTTCGCTTCGAATCCGTGATTTCTCCTACTTCTCTTCCTTTGGATTCCCAAAACAAAATGTTCCAAATTTGATCCATTCCCTATTGAAATTCCAAAATTCAATCCTTGAAAACTTAAACTTTGAAATCCTTGAGAGCGAATTATTGATTATTATCGAGAGTTTTCTTAGGTGATTCCCATCACTTAAGATGTAATTAACTATAGGGGCTTGCCTTTATAGGGAATTTTAAAAGAACCTGAGTAATATAAACCCCGTTTAATGCTTTCATATTAAGCGAGGGAATTTGTCGGCTTATAAAATTGGTTCGCGAGACCAAACGGATGTCACAAATCTTCTAGTTTATTTAATCGAGCCCCACCGTCGAGCGATGTGTGTCTATCCTTAGGGATAGATACATGGTTTGTGGTGCGGTGCTCGTTTATATAAACTATTTGGGATGTGAGATCGGTTTAATCTCATATCTTAAAACCTTCAAATTTAAAATTATTTTCAAAGTCAAATACTACTTTTCAAAATTATTTATTTAAATTAAATTAAAATTCGCCGACAACTTCTGTTAGGCGACCCCCTTTTTAAAATAAAACACACAACCTAAAAATATGCCGACTGGCATTCCATACCTTGTAAATATATT
>JAKZJZ010000763.1:0-38417 GCA_022702705.1 Papilionanthe hookeriana x Papilionanthe teres
ACTATTTCGACCAAAATCGACTTTTCGTCAAAAGTCGACCTATTGTGTCATTAGGTCAAGGATTAACAATTTTGATCGAAGTTGGCTTTTTCGTTAAATGTCGATTTATCGGGTCCATGGGTTTGTCATCGGGTCAAGGATCGACCATTTCGAACAAAATCGATTTTTCGGTCAAAAGTCGACGCTCGGGTCATAAAGTTGATAATTAACTATTTTGATCAAAATTGTTATTTTCGTCAAAAGTTAACTTATTTGGTGAATGGGTCGTCATCGGTTCCAGGATCGACCATTTTGACCAAAGTTAATTTTTCGGTCAAAAGTCGATCTATCGTGTCGATGGGTTGATCATCGGGTCAAGGATCGATCTTTTTTACCAAAGTCGACTTTTAGTCGATATCGACTTTCGAGTCAATAATCTATCATTAGGTCAAAATCGACTATTTTAACCAAAATTCAATTTTTTGTCAAAAGTCGATCCATTCGGGTCAATCTGAGTGTCATCGGTCGAAATCGACTTATTTTCGACGTAAATCGACTTTTGGTCAAAAGTCGACCTATTGGTTCAATGGTTTGGTCATTGGATCAAGGATTGACCTTTTTTAACTAAAGTTAACTTTTTGCTAAGAGATTGACTATTGGGTCAATAATTGGTTATTAGGTCAAAAATTAACTATTTTGACCGAAATTGACTTTTTGGTCAAATATTGACCTATTGGGTCAATGGGTTGGTCATTGGGCAAAGGATTGACCAATTTGACCAAAGTTGACTTTTTGGTCAAAGGTTGACATATTGGGTTAATTAGTTGGTCATCGACATATCGGGTTAATTAGCTATTCATCGTAAGAAATCGATCATTTTGACCAAAGTTAACTTTTCTGTCAAAAGTCGCCTCTATCGGTCAATAGGTTGATCATCGGGTCAAAGATTAACTAACTTCGACCAAAGTCGACTTTTTGGCAAGAGATTGACTTATCGGGTCAATAATCGGTCATTAGTAAAAATCGACTATTTCGACTAAAATCGACTTTTTGTCAAAAGTCGATTTATAGGTTAATGGCCGGTCATTACGGTCAAGGATCGATCTTTTTAACAAAAGTCGACTTTTTGGTCAAAAGTCGACTTATCGGGTCAATGTCGGTCATTAAAGTTAAAATTCGATTATTGTAACCAAAATCGACATTTTGGGCAAAAGTTCACCTATCGGGGTTAATGAGTTCGCTATCGATCAATGATCGACTATTTCGACAAAGTCGATTTTTGGTCGAGATTCACGTATCGGGTCAATAATCGGTCATTAGTTCAAGAATCGACTATTTCGACCAAAATCGACTTTTTGGTCAAAAGTCGACTCCATCGGATCAATACGTCAGTCATCGGGTCAAAAATCGATCATTTTGACCAAAGTCGACTTTTCGATAAAAAAGTCGACTCTATCGAAGTCATCGAGTCATAGTGATCGACCATTTTGACCAAAGTTGTCTTTATGGTCAAAAGTTAACCTAATTGATCAATGGGTTAAGCATTGGGTCAAGGATTGACTATTTTGACCAAAGTTGATTTTTTTGTCAGAGATTGACTTATTAGGTCAATATTTGTTCATTAGGTCAAAAATTGACTATTTTGACAAAATTTCATCATTTTCGGTCGAGGTCGACCCATGGTCGAGTCGACTCTATCGGGTCAAGGATCGACCATTTTTACCAAAGTCGACTTTTAGCCGAGATCGACTTATCAAGTTAGCGGCGTGGTCATTAGGTTAAAAATCGCTATTTCGACTAAAATCGACTTTTCGTCAAAAGTCGATTTATCGGATGATCGGGTCAAGGATTAACCATTTTAACTAAAGTCGACATTTTGGTTAAAAAGTCGACCTATCGGGTCAATGATTCGGTCATTGGGTCAAGGATTAACCATTTTGACCAAAGTCGACTTTTTGGTCGAGATCGACTTATCGGGTCAATGAGGTGGTCATTATGTCAAAAATCGACTATTCGGTCAAAAGTTAACTTAATGTGTCATCGGATCATGTGATTAACTTATCGGCTAGTAATCGTCAATAGTCATATTGACTATTTTGACAAAAAAATAATTTTCAATAAAAATAGACTCTATCGGGTTAATGGGTGGTCATTGGGTCAAAAATCGACTATTTCGACCAAAATCGACTTTTTGGTCAAAAGTCGACTCTATCGGACCAACGGGTTTGGCCGTTAGGTCAAAAATCGACTATTTTGATTAAAATCGACTTTTGGTCAAAAGTCGCCAATCGGGTCAACTCGGCGGTCATCTGGTCGAAATTAACCATTTTGACCAAAGTCGACCTTTGTCAAAAGTCGATCTATCGGGTCAATGGGATGGTCATCAGTCAAAATCGACTACTTTATCCAAAATTATCTTTTGTCGAAAGTCGATCTATCGGGTCAATGGGTCAGTCATTAGGTCAAGGATCGTCCATTTCGACCAAAGTCGATTTTTCGTCAAGTTTACCAATCGGGTGAATGGTTGGTCATTATCGGTCAAGGATCGGACCTTTTCGCCCAAAGTCGACTTTTTATGATAGATCGATTTATCGGGTAAATAATCGGTCATTAGGTAAAAATCGACTATTTTGACAAAAATCGAATTTTGTTCAAAAGTTAACTCATCGGGTCAATCGGTCGGTCATTTGGGTCGAAAATGATAAATTCGACTCAACTTCGACTTTATCAGATAAAGTGACCTATCGGGTCAATGGTGTCGCATTAGGTTAAATTTTAACTATTTTGATAAAAATCGATTTTTATGTCAAAAGTCAACTATTTGGTCACTGGCGGTCATTATCGTCAAGTGATGTACCATTTTGTCTAAAGTCGTTTTTTTACAAAATTCGACCTATCTGGTCAATGGGTTTAGCTATCGGTCAATGATTAACCATTTTGACCAAAGTTGACTTTTTTGTCAGAGATTGACTTATTGGGTCAATAATTGATCATTAGGTAAAAAATTAACTATTTTGACAAAAATTGACTTTTTGGTCAAAAGTGAACCTATCGGATCAATCGGTTGGTCATTATGTCAAAAGTTGATCATTTTGACCAAAGTTGATTTTTTGGTAAAAAATTCACCTATTGGGTCAATGGGTTGGTCATTGGGCCAGAAATTGACCATTTTAACCAAAGTTTACATATTGAGTCAATGGGGTGGTCATTATGTCAAAAATCGCTTGACAAAATCGACTTTTTACTAAAAGTCGATTTTCGTCAGAGATCGACTTATCGTATTAATAATCGGTCGCTAGTTCAAAAATTAATTATTGTGACCAAAAATTACTTGGTCAAAAGTCAATTCTATCTGGATCAATACGCTGTCATTGGGTCAAAAATCGATCATTCTGATCAAAGTAGACTTTTTTATAAAAAGTCGATCTATTCGGTCAACTGCCGTCATCGAGTCGAAATCGACTATTTTAATCCAAGGTCGATCTATCGGTCAATCGGGTAGTCGTAGGTCGTAATCGATTATTCCGACCAAAATTAACTATTTCGTCAAAAGTCGACCTAATGGGTCATCGGGTCCAGGATCGACCATTTTAAACAAAGTCGACTTTTTAGTCAAAAGTTTACCTATCGGTCAATGGGACTGGTTATCGTCAAGGATCGACCATTTTAACCAAAGTCGACTTTACGGTCAAAAGTCGATATATCGGGTCAAGGATCGACCATTTTGAGCAAAGTTAACTTTTTGGTCGAGATCGACTAATGGGTCAATAATTGGTCATCGTGTCAAAAATCGACTATTTCGACCAAAATCGATTTTTTGATCGTAGTCGACCTATCAGGTCATTCGGTCAAGATTCGACTATTTCGACCAAAGTCGATTTTTTAGCCGTAGATCGACTTATTAGATCAATAAGGTGGTCATTAGGTCAAAAATCGATCGCTTTCGATCAAAATCGACTTTTTAGTTAAAAGTCAATTTATCGGTCATTAGTGTCAAGGATGACCACTTTAACCAAAGTCGAACTTCGACCAAGTCGACTTTTCGTTAAAAGTTAACCTATTAGGTCTATGGGTTGGTCATCGGGTCAAGGATCGACCATTTACTAAATTTTACTTTTCGGTCGAGATTAACTTATCGGGTCCATAGTGTGGTCATTGGTCAAAATCGACTATTTTGTCCAAAATCGACTTTTCGGTTAAAAGTCGACTCTATCTGGCCATTAGGTCAAGTGATCGACTTATCGGGTCGAGTAATCGGTCATTAGGTCAATTATCGACTATTTTGACCAAAATTTAATTTTCGGTTCAAAATCGACCTATCGGGTCAACGAGGCGTCATCAACAAAAATCGACTATTTTAACCAAAAATTAACTTTTTAATCAAAAGTCGACTTATCGGCCAATGGATTCGTCATTAGGTCAAAATTTAACTATTTTGACCAAAATCGACTTATAGTCAAAAGTCAATCTATCGGCCAATCAAGCGGCTATCGGTCGAATCGACCATTTTCGACCAAAGTCGACTTTTCGGTCAAAAGTCAATATCGGGTTAATGGGATGGTCATTATGTCAAAAATCGATTATTTTGACCAAAATTATCTTTCTGGTCAAAAGTTGACCTATTAGGTCAATGTGTTGGTCATTTGGTCAATGATTAATCATTTCGACCAAAGTTGATTTTTTGGTCAAAAGTTGACCAATTGGGTTAATGTGTTATTCATGGGTTAAGGATTGACCATTTTGCCCAAAGTTGACTTTTTGGATAGAGATCGACTTATCGAGTAAAAAATCGGTCATTCGGTCAAAGTTCGACTATTTCGACAAAATCGACTTTTCGTGAAATGTCGATTTATCGAATCAATAAGCTCATTATCGGGTCAAAAATCGATCATTTCGACTAAAGTCGAGTTTTTGCAAAAAGTCGACTAATCGGGTCAATGGGTTGGTCATTGGTTCATATATCGACAATTTTAACCAAAGTCAATTATCAGGTCAACTGAGGTACTATTAGGTCAAAATCGACTATTTTCGACAAAAAAATGACTTTTACCAAAAGTTAACCTATCGAGTCAATGGTTCTGTCATTACGTCAAGGATCGACTATTTCGACCAAACTCGACTTTTTAGCTATAAATCGATTTATCGGTCAACGGTAGCGGTCATTAGGTCAAAATCGACTATTTTCGACCAAAATCGACTTTTTTGGTCAAAAGTCGACCTATCGGGTCATCGGGTCAAATATCAATTAATTCGACCAAAGTCGACTTTTTAGTCGAAAGTCGACCTATCGGTCACTGGGTTAGTCATCGGGTCAAGGATGGACCATTTCGACCAAAGTCGATTTTTGTCAAAGATCGACTTATCGTGGTCAATAATCGATCATTAGTCGAATCGCCTATTTCAACAAAATCGATTATTCAAAAGTCGATCCATCGGTCCACGTGATGGTCATCGGTAAGAAACTAAACATTTTGATAAAGATCGACTTTTTGTCAAAAGTTCACCTATCGGGTCAATGGGGTGGTCATTAGGTCAAAAATCAATATTTTAACCAAAAATGACTTTTCGGTCAAAAGTCGATCTATTGGATCAATGGGTCGTCATCGCCAAGGATCGACCATTTTCACCAAAGTCAATTATTCGGTCAAAATTGAATCTATCGGGTCAATGGGTTCATCATCGGTCGTAAACTAACCATCTCGACCAATGTTGACTTTTGGTCAAAAGTCGACATATCGGTCAATCGAGGTCATTTAGTCGAAATCGATTATTTCGACCAAAATTATTTTTGGTCAAAAGTTCGACCTATCGGCTTCTTGCGTCAAGTATTTACCATTTTGAAAAAGTCGATTTTTCGCTAAAAGTCGAATCTATCGGGTCAATGGGTTGGTCATCTGGTCAAGGATCGACCATTTTCGCTAAAATCGACTATTCGTCAAAATCGCCTATCGGGTCAATGGGTCAGTCATCGTCGAATCTAATCCATCTTCGACCAATGCCGACTTTTCGTCAAAAGTCAACTATCGGGTCAATCGGAGGTCATTCGTCGAAGTCGATTATTTCGACCAAAATTATTTTTCGTCAAAAGTCGAATCTATCGAGTTATCGGTCAAGGATTTACCATTTTGACCAAAGTCGACTTTTTGGTCAAAAGTCAATCTATCGGGTCAATGGTTTGGCTCATCGAGTCAAGGATCGACTATTTTGGTTAAAGTCGATTTTTGGCTCGGAATCGATTTATCGGGTCAAGAATCGTCATTAGGTCAAAAAATAATTATTTTGACCAAAATTCAATTTTTGGTCAAAAGTTGACCCACTGTGTCAATGGGGTGGTCATTGGGTCAAAAATTTACAATTATGACCAAAGTTAACTTTTTGGTCAAAAGATGACCTATTGGGTCAATGGGTTGGTCATTTGGTCAAGGATTGACCATTTTGACCAAAGTTGACTATTTGGTCAAAAGTTGACCTATTGGGTCAATGGGTTGGTCATTGTGTTAGAAACTTAACCATTTTAACCAAAGTCGACATTTTGGTCAAAACTCGACTTTACCGGGTTAATCGCGGTCATTAGTCAAAATCGACTATTTTGACCAAAATTATCTTTTTCATTAATACTGGCCTATTGGGTCAATGAGTCGGTCATTAGGTAAAGGATTCACCATTTCGACCAAAGTCGACATTTTGGTTAAAAGTCGACCTATCAAGTTAATATGTTGGCTATTGGGTCAAAAATCGACCGTTTTGACCAAAGTCAATTTTTTTGTCAAAAGTCGACTTATCGGTCCATTGGGTGGTCATTAGGTTAAAAATCGACTATTTCGACTAAAATCGATTTTTGGTGAAAAGTTAAACTATCAGGTCAATTCAGTTAAAGATTGGGTCAAGGATCAATTATTTTGATTCAGAGTAATGGCTAATGAGGCGGTCATTAAAGCCAAAAATCGAAGTATTTTTACCAAAGTTGACTTTTTGGTCAAAAGTCGATCTATTGAGTCAATGGATCGGTCATTAGGTCACAAATTGAAAATTTTCACCAAAATCGATTTTTCGGTCAAAAGTCGACTCTATCGAGTTCTACGAGTCGAATCATCAGGTGAAGGATTAACCATTTCGACCAAATTTGATTTTTCAAAAGTTAACTCTATTGGTTCAATAGGATTGGCCAATGTGTCAATGATCGATCATTTCGACTAAAGTCGAATTTTTTGTCGAGATCGACTTCATCGGGTCAATAATCGGTCGTTAAGTTAAAAATCGACTTTTTCGACCAAAAGTGACTTTTTTGTAAAAAGTTAACCCATTAGTCAATGGGTCGGTCATCGGGTCAAGGATTAACAATTTTAACCAAAGTCAATTTATTGGTTCAATAATCGCTCATTAGTGCCAAAATCGACTATTTACATTAAAATCGACTTTTTAGCTAATTGATCTATCGAGTCAATAGTCGATCATCGTGCAATGGATCGATCCATTTCGACCAAAGTCGATTTTTGGTCAAGAGTCGACCTATCGGGTTAATGGGGCGGTCATCGGGTCAAGGATCGACCATCTCGACCAAACTTCACTTTTGGTTAGAGATCGACTTATCGAGATAATAATCGGTCTCTATGTCAAAAATCGATTTTTTCGACCAAAATCGACTTTTTGGTCGAAAGTCGACACATCGGGTCAATGGGTCAGTCATCGGGTTAAGGATCGATCATTTTAACCAAAGTTAACATTTTGGTCAAAAGTCGACCTATTAGGTCAACGTGTCAGTCAATGGGTCAATAATCGACCATTTCGACCATAGTCGACTTTTTAGCCGCGATATCGACTAATCGGGTCAATTCGGTGGCTCATTCACTCAAAATCTGACTATTACGACTAAAATTGAATTTTGGTCAAATGTCGATTCGCCGGGTCTTTGTGCCAAGGATCGACTACTTCTGATCAAGTCATCGCTGTTCGTCAAAAGTCGAACTATTGGATTAGCTGGTTCATTATCGGTCAAGCATCGACCATTTCGACCAAAGTTGATTTTTTTTGTTAGAGATCGACTTGTTAGGTCAATAATCGTCACTAGGTCAAAAATCGACTATTTTGAACAAAATCGACTTTTTCGTCTAAAGTTAGACTATCGTTAAGGGTTCGTCTGCCGTCATGGTTCGACCATTTCGACCAAAGTCAACTTTTCGGTCATCGAGACTGACTTAGTGGTCAATAATCGGTCATTAAGTCGAAATCGCCTATTTCAACAAAATCGATTTTTTGTCAAAATTCGACCCATCGGGTCCACATGGCAGTCATCGGGTCGAAACCGAACATTTCGACAAAGGTTGACTTTTTTTGTCAAAAGTCGATCTATCGGGTCAATCGGGTGGTCTTACAGTCAAAAATCGAATATTTTAACCAAAATCGACATTTTAACCAAAGTCGAATTATCGGTTCTACTGCGTCAGGTAATGGATCAAGGATCGATCCATTTTCACCATAGCTTTACTATTCGTCATAATTCGCCTATCGGGTCAATGGGTCGGTCATCGGGTCGAAACTAACTATCTCGACCATCGTTGATTTTTCGTCAAAAGTTAACCTATCGGGTCAATCGAGAGGTCATTCGTCGTAAATCGATTATTTCGACCAAAATTATTTTTCGTCAAAAGTCGATCTATCGGTTCAATTGGCCGTATCGGGTCAAGGATTGACCACTTTCACCATAGTTTACTATTTGGTCAAAATTTGCCTATTGGGTCAATGGGTTGGTCATTCGGTCAGAAACTAACCATCTTGACCAATGTTGAATTTTTGGTCAAAAGTTAACCAATTGGGTCAATTGAGAGGTCATTTAGTCAGAAATTAATTATTTCGACCAAAATTATTTTTTGGTCAAAAGTTGACCTATTAGGTCATTGGGTCGAAGATTTACCATTTTGACCAAAGTTGACTTTTTCGTCAAAAGTCAATCTATTGGGTCAATGGGTCGTTTCATCGGGTCAAGGATCGACCATTTCGCTAAAGTCGTCTTTTGGCCTGAGATCGATTTTTGGGTCAATAATCGGTCTTTAGGATAAAAAATGACTATTTTGACCAAAATCGAACTTTTGGTCAAAAGTCGATCTAATCGTGTAATCGGGGTGGTCATCGGGTCGAGATTTACAATTTCGACTAAAGTTAACTTTTGGTCAAAAGATGACCTATCGGTCAATGGGTTACTATTCGGTCAAGATCGGCCATTTCGACCAAAGTCGACTTTTTGGTTAAAAGTCGTTTTATTAGAGTTAATGGGCTCGTCATTAGGTCGAAATCGAACATTTTAACCAAAGTTGACATTTTGGCCAAAACTTAACCTATTGGGTTAATGGGGTGGTCGTTAGGTCAAAAATTGACTATTTTGACCAAATTTATCTTTTTCATCAAAAGTTGGCTTTTATCGATCAACGAGTCGGTCATTAAGTCAATGATTCACCATTTCGACCAAACTTAACATTTTGTTCAAAAGTCAATTCTATCGGGTTAATATGTCGGTCATCAGGTCAAAAATCGACCATTTTAACCAAAGTCAATTTTTGGTCGAAGTCGACCTATCGAGTCACTACGTGGTCATTAGTCAAAAATCGATCTATTTCGACCAAAATCGACTTTTTGGTGAAAAGTTAAACTTTGGGTCAATGGGTTACTATTGGTTTAATGATCGACCATTTCGACCGTAGCCGACTTTTTGTCAAAAGTCGATCTAATGGCTCATGTGGTAGTCATTAGACAAAATCGAGCATTTTAACTAAAGTCGATTTTTTGGTCAAAAGTCAACCTATTGGATCAATGGGTCGGTCATTAGGTCAAAAATTGAAAATTTCGACCAAAATTGATTTTTGGTCAAATGTCGACTTATCGAGTCTCAAGGGTCGGTCATTGTGTCAAGGATTAACCATTTCGACCGAATTCGACTTTTTCGAAAAGTCAATTTATCGGTTCAATAAGTAGTTAATGTGTCAATGATCGAACATTTCGACTAAAGTCGAATTTTTTGTCGAGATCGACTTACTTGGTCAATAATCGGTTATTAGGTCAAAATCGACTTTTTGACCAAAAGTGACTTTTTTGTAAAAAGTTAACCCACTAGTCAATGAATCGTCATCGGTCAAGGATTAACAATTTTAACCAAAGTCGACTTTTTGACCAAAGTCGACTTATTGGTTCAATAATCGGTCATTAAAGCTAAAATCGACTATTTAGACTAAAATCGACTTTTACTCAAAAGTCGATCTATCGGTCAATGGGTTAATCATCGTGTCAAGGATCGACCATTTCGACCAAAGTCGACTTTCGGTCAAAAGTCGACCTATTAGTTTAACGGAGTGTTATCGGGTCAAGGATCGACCATCTCGACCAAAGTCGATTTTTGGTTAGTAGATCGTCTTATCGAGTCAATAATAGGTCACTATGTTAAACATCGACTTTTTCGACCAAAATTGACTTTTGTCGAAAGATGACACATTGGGTCAATGGGTTGGTCATTGGGTTAAGGATTGATCATTTTAACCAAAGTTAACTTTTTGGTCAAAAGTTGACCTATTAGGTTAATGGTTTAGTCAATGGGTCAATGATTGACCATTTTGACCAAAGTCGACTTTTAGCCGAGATCGACTTATCAATAACGGTGGTCATTCAATCAAAAATGACTATTACGACCAAAATCGAATTTTTGGTCAAATGTTAACCTATCGGTCATTAGGTCAAGGATCGACCACTTCGACCAAGTTGTCGTTTTAGTCAAAAGTCGAACTATCGGGTCGAGGTTACTATCGGGTCAAGGATCGACCATTTCGACCAAAGTTTATTTTTTGTCGAGATCGACTTATTAGGTCAATAATCGTTCACTAGGTCAAAAATCGACTATTTTCAATAATATCGACTTTTCGGTCTAAAGTCGGCCTATCGAGTTAATGGGTTGGTCGCTGGGTCAAGGTTCGACCATTTCGACTAAAGTCGTCTATTCGGTCAAAAGTCGACCTTTGGTCATCGGGTCATGTATCGACAATTTTCGACCAAAGTCGACTTTTTAGTCAGAGATCGACTTATCGAATCAATGCGGGCTCATTATAGTCAAAATCGACTATTTTCGACTAAAATCGACTTTTCGTCAAAAGTCGACCTATCAGGTCAAGGTTCACCATTTCGACCAAAGTCGACTTTTCGGGTCAAAATCGACCTATCGGGTCATCGGGTCAAGCAATCGACTTATTAGATCAAGAATCGGTCATTAGTCAAAAATTAACTATTTCGACAAAAATTTAATTTTCAACTAAAATTAACCCATCGGGTTCTGGGCGGTTATCGGTCAAAACTCGACCATTTCGACTAAAGTTTACTTTTTCGATCAAAAGTCGACCTATTGATCAATGGGGTGGTCATTAGGTCAAAAATTAACTATTTCGACCAAAATCGACTTTTTTGTCAAAATTCGACATATTTGGCCATCGGTCGGTCATTAGGTCAAAAATCGATTTTATCTCGACCAAAATCGACATTTTGGTCAAAAGTCGATGTGTTGGGTCAACAAGGCGGTCATCGTGTCGAATCGATCATTTCGACTAAAGTCGACTTTTCAGTCAAAAGTCGATCTATTAGTGTCAATGAGATCGTCATTATGTCAAAAAATGACTATTTCGACCAAAATCGACTTTTTGTTCAAAAGTAGATATATCGGGTCAATGGGTCAGTAATCGGGTCAAGGATCGACCATTAAGACCAAAGTCGATTTTTCGTTCGCAGATCGACTTATCGGGTCAATAATCGGTCTTTAGTAAAAAATCGACTATACGACCAAAATTAACCTTTTAGTCAAAAGTCAATTCTATTGGGTCAATGGGTCGTCATTAGGTCAACGATCGATAATTTTAACCAAAGTTTACTTTTTGTTCAAAAGTCAGCCTATTAGGTTAATGGCCGATCATCGGTCGAAATCGATCTTTTTAACCAAAGTTAACTTATCGGGTCAATGGGAAGGTCATTAGGTCGAATCGACAATTTCGACCAAACTTCACTTTTTGGTCAAAAGTCGAATCTATCGGGTCAATGTGGCGGCCATTTACTAAAAAATCGATAATTTTGACTAAATCGACTTTTCGACCAAAATCGTTTTCGTCAAAAGTCGATTTATCGGGTCAATGGGTCGGTCGTTGGGTCCTCGGATCGACCATTTTGACCAAGTTAACTTTTTAGTCAAAAGCTGAACTATTAGGTCAATGGGTTGGTCATTGGGTCAAGGATTGATCATTTTTAGCAAAGTTGATTTTTTTGTCAAATGTTAACTTATTAGATCAATAATTGGTCACTATGTCAAAAATTGACTATTTTGACCAAAATTGACTTTTTAGTCCAAAGTTCACCTATTGGGTTAATGGGTTGGTCATTAGGTCAAGGATTGATCATTTTGACCAAAGTTGACTTTTTGGATAAAAATTTACCTAATGGGTCAATGGGTTGTTCATTGGGTCAATGATTGACCATTTTGACTAAAGTTGGCTTTTTAGCTAGAGATTAACTTATTGGGGGGTCAATGGGGGTAGTCATTAGGTCAAAAATTAATTATTTTGACCAAAATCGACTTTTCGTCAAAAGTCGACCTATCGGCTCTCGTCAAGGTTCGATCATTTCGACCGAGTTGACTTTTCGTCAAAAGTCGACCTACTAGTCAATCGGCTCGGTCATCGGTCAAGAATCGACAAGTTCGGTCGATATCGACTTATCGAGAGGGGGCCGTCAATAGGTCAAAAATCGACTATTTCGATAAAAATCGACTTTTCGTCAAAAGTCGATCTTTCGGGTCAAGCGATCGACTTATCGGTCGCATTCGTCATCAAAGTCGTAAATCGTTATTTCGACCAAAATTTAATTTCCGATAAAAAATCGACCCATCGGGTCAATGGAGTGGTCATTGGCTTAGGACTCGACCATTTCGACCAAAGTTTACTTTTGGTCAAAAGTCGATCTATCCGGTCAATGATGGCACATTAAGTCAAAAATCGACTATTTCGACCAAAATCGACTTTTATCAAAAGTCGATCTTTCGGGTCAACGGGCGGTCATCGGGTCAAAAATTAACCATTTCGACGAAAGTCGACTTTTTAGTCAAAAGCTAACCTATCGTGTCAATTGGATAACTATTATGTCAAAATCGACTATTTTACTGTAATTATCATTTTGGTCAAAAGTCGACCTATCGAGTTAATGGGTCGGTCATCGGTCAAGGATTAACCATTTCGACCAAAGTCGATTTTTTTGGTCAAAAGTTAACCAATCGGGTCGATGGGTTACATCCTCGGGTCAAGGATTCACCATGTCGACCAAAGTCGACTTTTGGTCAAAAGTCGAATCTATCGGGTCAATGAGTCTGTTTTTTGTCAAAATCGACTTATCGGGTCAATAATCGATCACTAAGTCAAAAATCGATTATTTCGACCAAAATCGAATTTTTGGTCAAAAGTTTACCTATCAAGTTAAGGAGGTGGTCATCGGGTCGAAAGTAACCATTTCGACCAAAGTCGACTTTTCGATCAAGAGTCGACCTATCGGTCAATCGCGGTCATTAAGTCGAAGGATCGACCATTTCGCTCAAAGTCGACCCTTCGTTCGGAATCGACTCGTAGGGTCAATACTTAGCCATTAGTCAAAATCGACTTTTTAACCAAAATCGAATTTTGTTAAAAGTCGACCCACCGGGTCAATGTGGCGTTATCGTGTCGATATCGACCAATTCTCGCCAAAGTCGACTTTTTGGTTAAAAGCCGAGATATTGGTTCAAAGGGGCGTTATTAGTTAAAATTCGATTATTTTCGACCGAAATTTACTTTTTGGTCAAAAGTCGACCTATCGGGTCAATGGGCTCATTATCCGGTTAAGGATCGACCATTTCGACCAAAGTTAACTTTTTAAGCCGAGATTAACTTATTGGATCAATAATCGATCATTAGGTCAAAATCGACTATTTCGACAAAAATCGACATTTTGGTCAAAAGTCGACCTATGGATCAATAGGCTCATTATCGGGTCGAAAATACATCATTTCGACCAAAGTCGACTTTTTGGTAAAAAGTCGACCAATCGAGTCAACGGGTTATTTATCGGGTCATAAGTCGACAATTTTAACCAAAGTCGACATATTAGGTCAATGGGGCGACCATTCGGTCAAAAATCGACTATTTCGACTAAAGTCGACTTTTAGCCGCAGATCGACTTTTCGGGTCAATCGGATGTTGCCACAGTCAAAAATCGACTATTTTTACCAAAATCGACTTTTGGTCAAAAGTCGATCTATCGAGTCGATGGCTCGGTCATCGGGTCAATGATCGAGCATTTTAACTAAAGTCGATTGTTTATGTCGAGATCGACTTATCGATCAATAATCGTCATTAGTCAAAATCGACTATTTCGACAAAATCGAATTTTTGGTCAAAAGTCAATCTATCTCGGTCCATGGGGCTATTATCAGGTTAGAAATCGAAAATTTTGATAAAAGTCGATTATTTTGTTAAAAGTCGACCTATATGGTCACTAGTGGTCATTAGTAGTCAAAAATCGAATATTTTAACCATAATCGACTTTTTGGTCAAAAGTTAATCTATTGGGTCAATGGGTCGGTCATTCGGTCAAAAATCGACTATTTTCCCCAATGTTGTCTTTTTGGTCAAAAGTCGACCTATCGGAACAATCGGTGGTCATCAGTCAAAATCGACTATTTCGACCAAAATTATTTTTCGTCAAAAGTCGACTCTATCGGGTCATCGGTCAAGGATCGATCGTTTTAACCAAAGTCGATTTTCGGTCAAGAGTCGACAAATCGGGTCAATAGGTCATTATCGGGTCAAGGATCGACTATTTTGGCCAAAGTCGACTTTTTAGTCAAAGATCGATTTATCAGGTAATAAATCGATCATCGGGGTCAAAAATTAACTAATTCGATGAAAATCGAATTTTTGGTCAAAAGTCAACTATCGGGTCAAAAGAGTGGCCATCGGGTCGTAAATTTACCATTTCGACCAAGGTTAACTTTTTGGTCAAACGCTCGACTCTAATGGGTTAATAAGTGATTATTAGTCAAAAATTAACTATATTTACCAAAATCGTCTGCTTGGTCAAAAGTCAATCTATTATGTCAATGTGTCGGTCATTGTGTCAAGGATCGACTATTTCGATCAAGTTCACTTTTTGTTAAAAGTCGACTCAACAAGGTCAATGGGTCGGTCATCGGGTCAAGGATCGACCATTTTGACCAAAGTCGACCATTTTCGAGCAGAGATCGACTTATTAGGTCAATAATCGGTCATTATGTCAAAAATCGACTATTTCGTCAAAAGTCGACCTATCGCTCAGTGGGTCGGTCCTCGGTTCAAGGATCGACCATTTCGACCAAAGTCGACTTTTGGTCAAAACTCGACCTATTCGGTCAACGGGTCGGTCATTATAGTCGAAATGACCATTTTGACCAAACTTGACTTTTTGGTCAAAAGATGACCTATTAGGTTAATTGGGCGCTATTCGTCAAAAATCGGAAATTTCGACCAAAATTAACTTTTCGGTCAAAAGTCGACGTATTGGTCAATGGGTCAGTCATCGTCAAGGATCGACCATTTCGACCAAAGTCATATTTTTTAGTCAAAAGTCGACCTATCGGGTCAATGGCTCATTATCGGGTCAAAGATCGACTATTTCGACCAAAGTTAACTTTTCGGTCGTAGATCGACTTATTGGTTCAATAATCGGTTATTCGTTAAAAATTAATTATTTTGATCGAAATCGACTATTTGTCAAAAGTGAACCTATTGGATCAATCTGGCTGTCGTTAAGTTAAAACTTGATCATTTTCGACCAATGTCGCTTTTTGGTAAATAGTCACCTATTAGTGTCAATGCATCGATTATCGGTCGTAAATCGACCATTTTAACCAAAGTTTACATATTATGTCAATTGGGCGGTCATTAGGTCAAAAATTACCTATTTTGACCAAAATTGACTTTTTGGTCAAAAGTCGACCTATTGAGTCAATGCATTGGTAATTGGTTCAATGATTGACCATTTTGACTAAAGTCAATTTTACGGTCAAAAGTCGACTTATTATGTCAATGGGTTAAGAATTGTGTCAAGGATCGACCATTTTTACCAAAGTCGATTTTTGGTCGTGGATCGACTTATTGTGTCAATAATTCGTCACTAGTCAAAAATCGACTATTTCGACCAAAATCGACTTTTTGGTCAAAGTCGACTTATTCGGTCAATTAAGCGATATCGGTCGAAATTAACCATTTCGCCAATGTCGACTTTTTAGATATACGTAACCTATCGGGTCAATGGGCTCGGTCATCGGGTCAAGGATCGACCATTTCGACCAAAGTCGATTATTTGGTCAAAAATCGACCTATCGAGTCAATTGATCGGACATCGAGTTAGGAATTGAGCATTTTAACCAAAACTCGACATTTTTGTCAAAAGTTAACTTATCGAGTCGATGAAGGCTATTAGGACAAAGTCGACTATTTTCGATAAAAATCGATTTTTTGTCAAAAGTTATCCCGTCGGTCAATGGGTTGTCATGGGTCAAGGATCGACTCATTTCGACCAAAGTCGACTTTTGGTCAAAAGTCAATCTAATGGTTCAATGGGTCATTATTAGGTTAAACATTAAAAATTTTGACCAAAATCGACTTTTTGGTCAAAAATAATCTATCGGTCAATGAGGTGATTATCGGCCAAGGATCGACCATTTTGACCAAAGTTTACTATTTGGTCAAAAATCGACTCTATCGGGTCAATGGATCGGACATCGGGTCGAAATCGAGCATTTTAACCAAAACTCGACATTTTTGTCAAAAGTCAATTTATCGGGTCAATTGGCGGTCATTAGTCAAAAATCGACTATTTTCGACAAAAATTACACTTTTCGTCAAAAGTTCACTTATCGGGTCAACGAATTCGATCATCGGGTCAAAGATCGACCATTTACACCAAAGTTTACTTTTTGGTCAAAAGTCGACGTATCGGGTCAATCGGTGTCATTAGGTCAAAAATCGACTATTTCGACCAACATCGACTTTTTCTCAAAAGTTAACCTATCGGCCACTGGCCGATTATCGGGTCATGGATTAACAATTTTGAACAAAGTTGAATTTTTGGTCAAAAGTTCACTTAATGGGTCAATGGGTTGGTCATTAAGTCAAAAATTAAAAATTTTGACCAAAATTGACCTTTTGGTCAAAAGTTGACTTATTAGGTCTATGGGTTGCTCATTGGTCAAGAGAAGAAGTTCCCCAGTGAAAGCTCCTCTCCTAGCCTCCTAGTTACTCTATCGGCCATACTTGAATCGGCTTGGTCCAAATCATACTCTAGCAGCCTCACCGTGACTGCAGAGACTTCATCCGGAGGCTCCTCTCACCCCAACGAACGCGTCGAACATCTCCGATCGAGGCTTCACCTCTCGCAGCCAAGGTATCGACCTCTCCTCCCTCCCGAGCTTCCAACAATTCTCCATTTTGTTCTTTGTAATTTCAATGCATGTTAGCCGTTCGGATAGCTTCGTCTGTGCTAGACGCATCGATGGAGACCAACCACGCATGACTCGGCCGAGCTCGGACCGAGATCTTAGGTCTCGAAGTCGGGACGGCTCTCGGCCGAACCAAACGGAGACGATGACTGTGGACCGTCTGGATGGCTTCGTGTATCGGGTGGACGGCCATGATCGCGCCTGGACGTAACCACGGGGCATAAAGCGCTACTCGACGAGGCAGATACGTGGATGGCGCGCGTCAAATGGCAGTAGCGACGCGTGGTCTTTCGGAGCCGCCGAGGATACACACACCGCCGCATGGTTAAGTAGAAAAATGTAGGATTTTTCGAATTTATTAAATAACGTAACTTCAAAAATTCATATTTTCGCATAGAAAAATCCTAAAAATAAACTAAAAATACCCTCCGTGCTCGATGAACATAAGTAGATTAATGTGGAAAAAGAATTAAGTTATTTTGTTAAGTATTTTATTTTTAAATAATTTAATATTGTTTTGAGTGTTTTAATTCTCCATTCATGCATACAATTCACCATGGCACGAGACCATGTAGCTTTTGTAGCCTCCGACTTTTCCAGGTCGAGGCTATCTATGTGGAGAGTTATCTATTTTTCAAGTTTATATGCCTCGTTTTGGTATTTTAATTCCAATAATTAGCATGTTGATTAATAAAATCTAGAAAAATAAGGGGGAGTATCTCTGGACTAGAGGACCCTATGAAAATTATGGTTGGACTTAAATCATTTAAACGAACCCTAATATAGCCAAAAACTTAAAATTAAGATTAAAATAATTTGGGATAACCACTCATTAAAATAACACAAAATCGATTCTCCACCGATCCTTAGTGGTCGAGGAGTCTCACATAAAAATTTGAAACCAATTAAAAATGATTTAACCCACTATATGAATTATTTAAATCTCTTGACCACTTTTAAACTTTAAAAATTCATAAATCCTAAAATGTATTTCAAAAATTCACCAAATTCATTTTGAGACCTCTCTAGGATCAGAGGAGTCTAAGAAAATTAAAATTGGAATTTTTCTAAAATTTTCATTTTAACCCTATTTTGAATATTTTAATAATTAAAAAATAATAAAAATCACAAAAATAATAAAATTCACAAAAATGTTATATTTGGTCTCCTAATCACTTAGAAACCAACCAAATATTTTTCCTAAGTCCCTAAGAAAAGATATTTAATTTAAAGGCTTAATGCATTTTTTAATATTAAAAATGAATTTTTAATCTTTCTCACTAAAATAATTCTACAAATTCAAAGAAAAATTAGAAAAATATAAAATTTGTTTCTTTCGAGTTACTTCGAGGTTAGAGAGACTTATGAAAAATATAAAACTTAATTTTCAACTTTAATTTTATTTTATAATTAATTAATACTCCAAAATTTAAAATAATTATAATAAATAAAATATAATTCAAAAAATTACCAAAATCGGTCTAAGTGGTCCCGTAGTTAGTACGAATATCCCATAATTTTCCTAGGGACTTAAAATTTACCTTAGTCATGTTGTTGAATTTTTATCAAAAATCCTTATTTTTCATTAAAATAAATATATAAATTAAATAAAAAATGAAAAAAATCACGTTTTCTTCTCTAATGTCTTAATTCGACATGCGACTGAAGTGACATAAAAATTTTCAAGTTCATTCGAGCTCAATTTAGTGAGTTATGAAGTTAACAAGCTTAAGAGTGGCATAAAGGTAATTAAGGGATTTTAACCCTAATTAATACTTTAGGCTTAATCAAAGGGAGGGATGAATATTTGATCTTAATTTTCTCTGGATGATCGAAACTTAGGGAATTAAGGGGTAGAAACCCATTGATCACCTACAACATAAAAAATTAAATCCTAATTAATTAATTCATTTAAATTTTGGAAGAATAATTAAAATTGGATTATTAAGATTAAGAATGTGACTTAAGGAGATACCAATTCTTTAATTTAAAGTCCCTAAATGGATTAATAATATTCAACTCTTAGTCAACTCATCGAAAAGATGTTCAGGATTCGTCATGAGCACTTTCTCAATATGATGTGATGTTTGTAAGAACACTCAACTTAATTGTTCTTTCGTGAAGAAAAGCATCCATAAAACACAAGAACCTAGACGTCATAGGAATCGACTAAGCAATGTGACTAGGATCTTGGTATACAACCTTAACCTTCCCTTAGCTTTACCTGGTATTTCTCGCAAATACTTAAATGACTCGACATGTGTTTTAAATGCAGCATTGAATAACGAGAAGACCCGTTAGTACGCTTTTATTTTATCGTAATTTATTTACTCTGCGCCGTACTTTTTTTCTTGTAAAACTTGCATGTTAAATAAGAATGTCACCCTGCATGAAAACTGAAACCTTTTAAGATAGCCACAAAACTGAAACCCAAAACAAAATTAAAAGTCAATACAAGATAAAATTCACCGCCACAACATTCGAAAGATAAGACAACTCAAAATTTAATCACAAATAAAACAACAAAACTGCAACTATAACTAAATTAAAATGTCTCGTTGGATGATCGAGAATCCCTCGGATGATGTAAGTTGCTAACGAGATTTCCCACGTCTAAATGAAAGTGTGGAACTCATTCAGCCGAGTTTATCAAATTCATTTGGATTAAGTGAATCTGATGAAAATAATCTGCTGTGTGATGACTGGAACCGCGGATCTTAATCAGCTTCGTTTAATCAACTTTAAGATTTGTTTTAATTAAAATACTAAGCCACCTCAATTTTCAATGTTTATAAACCAAAACACTTCTCTCATCTCTTGATCGCCACTTTCTAAAATAAAACCTCTCGCAACAACAAGGAGCTCGGAGCATAGCATGGGAAGCACGGCCATCTTCATCACAAAAACTCGTGTCTACTTCAACAAACCTTTCCTAGAATTAAATAACAAAGCCATAGGATTTCGAGGTATTTCGCCTAGTGCAACATAAATCCTCAACTTTTCGTTAGAGCATTCGCATAATCATATTATACAAATTAAGCCCTAACCTGGCCTTAGGACTCCGAGGTAGCTGTTCGTATGACATAAAACCTCACATCTTCGAGGCTATTTCGTATGATTATGTCATACTAATATAAGTCCTAATTAAATAAAATCGGCAGTGATCGAAACATTAAATAAGTCTCAAATTAAAGCCAAACAATAGGATAGTTCGGGAAGTTATCAAGATTCCTCTCGATCCTCAGCCTTCTCTTACTTTTTTCATCGGATTCTTGAAATAACCGTTCCAAATTTGATTCATTCCCTATCGAAATTTCCAAAAATCAATTTTTCAAAACCTTAAACTTTCAAATTCTCGAGAGCAAAATCACTAATCATTATCGAGAGTTTTCTTAAATGATTACCTTCATTTAAGATGTAATTAACTATAGGGCTCGCTCTTATAGTGGAACTTTAAGAACCGAGGTAATATAAACCCCGCTTAATTCCTTCATATTAAGCAGTGGAACTTGTCTGGCTTATAAAATTGGTACGCGTACCAAACGGATGTCACAAATCTTCTAGTTTATTTAATCGAGCCCCTCATCAAGCAAATGTGTCTATCCTCGGATGATATACACAGCTTACGATGCGGTGTTCGTTTATATAAACTATTCGGGATGCGAGATCGGCTCGATTTCATATCTTAAAATTTTTAAACTAAAAAATTATTTAAAAAAATCAAATGCTACTTTTCAAATTATATATATATATATATTTATATTAAATTTAAAATCTAAAATTCGCCGACAATTTCTGTAGACGACCCCCTTTTCAAAACACTTAACCTATAAAAATAAGTCGTACAACTTCTGGCGACTCCGCCGGGAATTTTCCTCTCTCCATTTCTGATCGGATGGTTTTCGCTTTCATAAATCGATAGTATGTCCATGCCCCTACGTGGATCAAACTACCATTCTTCCGTTGACGTATCTTGTTCATTTATGTGTCGAACGTATACGATCAACTCCTTTGGATTTTGGAGCCACCGTTTAGACACCCCTAAACCGAGAGGTTCTGAAATCCTCCTTTTCACCTCTCCAAAGAGGCGAGGTGAGACCCCCGATAGTGTGGTTTAAGACCAATCCGTCGAATCGAGTTTCCCGCGGGGTTTTACCTTTCCTAAATTCGGATAAAGGTCCCACGCGCTTCCTACACTTAACCGAATCTTTATCAACCTTCTCGTTTCCCGATTCTTCTAATTAACTACGAATGAAATAAAACCATGAAACCTACAAAGCTTTACGAAATAAACAAACAAAATCAAAATGAAATTAATGAAACTTGTTCGGACTTCGCTCGAATCTTCTTTCTTTCATCCAAAGATCGTCGCAACGATAAGGGAAGTATAGAGGTAGCTCGACGTCCCGAATCTTTTTGCGAAGATGTCCGCACCGAAGCCGATCTTTTCCTTCGCCACCGGAACCGACTTCGGCAATGAACCAGATGGACTTCCTGACAATGCAGTCATCCTCTTTGGACAAGGGTTCGACCATACGGACATTAAGTTTGGGGACGTCACTGTCGCCTTACTGAGGTCCAAGACACCTGAATCTGTGGAACCTATATTGGAGTTCAGCTTGAAGTTGACTCAAGAATTTTCTCTCCTGAAGAGGGTCCCAACAGGAGGGAACACCGTTGCCCGTAAAAGATTAGCCGTCAAAGCTGATAAGACTACCTCCCGAACTGTTGTCGCTACCCCCGCCGGTCTAATCATCACTGCACCTACCCCTGTTAAATGGAAGGGCAAGGAAATCCGTACTCAGCTGATGAACTTATAATCGTGGAGGGTACGACTTTTGCCGCAATACAACCCATCTTCGAGATAGGGTCTAACTCAAGGATGACACCCTTAACTAAGTCTCAGAGAAGGAATAAGAATAGAAGAATGGCTAAAGTTAAAGCCGCTGAGGTTGCCATTCTTAAGGAAATTCCAGAGGAAGAAGAAGAACTGCCAGAACTTTCACCCCTGTTGGAAGGAAACAGATTTTACCCACTTTCTGCCACTCCCGAGGAGGAAAGTACTCGTAGGATCGCAGCTCGCGTTACCCCGATCGACATATTACGATTAAGCATAAAGGACGAAAAGCAAGAAATACACCGTTCACTAGATTACGGGCGATAATCGAAAAGCTAGCAAGAAAAGATAATCGCTCCGTGCCCGAGATCCCGAGAAGGATGGGGAGAATACCCGCCAAGGCACGTCTCAGACCAAGGGTACTTCCCCTTACCGTTCAAAAGGAACTCCTGCCAAAGAAAAGGAGATTGGGTAGCAAGAAGTTACCAGCTGTGGTATCTGACCCGAATCTTAGTAGGCACACCACCTTTCAACCTACCGCCGATGGACCATCTGGTTCTAGGCACCCAAATGCAAAAAGGATGGTGTGGCGACCTAAATTCGCGGAGCCAATACCGACAGACAGCAATAGAAATAAAAATTTCTGATGCCGAGTCCAGAACTAAGAGGAGTACTGTCGTCTCAGAGACAACTCCAAAGAATGATGTTCACCAGCTGCAGTCTACCAGCCGTAGGATCGTTAGAGGAAAGTCACTCGAGGTCACTCTAGAAAGGTTAAGATCAGATATTTAGCAGTTAGCCAAAGAACGGAAAGAAAGATCAGAAAATGAAGAAGACTTGTCAGGATACATGGACGAGGATATTGCTGAGATCAACGTGGTCGAGACCCAAGCATCGTCAACCATAATGGGAGCTCCAGCAGCTACAGAAGGAGAAGATCTGGAGGTGATGAGGCTCCTTCTTCGAGAAAAGGATGATATAATTCACTGAATGGAAAAGGAAATGGAGGAGATGGTGGCTTCTCTAGCCACTCTTCAGAGTCAGCCTTAGCCCCCAAAGGAAACTCCTCCGGAGGTCATTCACATTGCGGATGAAGGGAAAGAAGTCATGTCTGTCAATGGAGATGAACAGCCGAAGAAGGATTCCACTCAAAGTCTAATACCAGCTAAGGACATTAAGAATATGGTAGAACAACAGGTGCGAGAAGCCTTAGCCCAATCCAAAGGCGGGGCATTAATTCTAAAGGGTAGATCATACCCCAAAGAATTTGATGTCGTACAATACCCTAATGGCTTCGTACCACCTCTGTTCAAGAACTTTGCTGGAACGGGAAACCCTCGACAGCATGTCGCACACTTCCGTGCAAGTCGCCGCAACGCTGGGGCAGCGACGCTTTGTTGTTTCGCCGCTTGTCGCCAGCCTTTCAGGAATTTCCTTTGACTAGTATGCGGAGCTACCCAACGACTTGGTAAAGACATTCGTAGAATTAGAAAACCTATTTTTGAAATGATTTGTTGGAGCTCAGCACCACATCACCATCTGTGATCTTGTGGTCGAGCAATAGAAACCAAACGAAACTTTTGAAGACTACATCCTGCGATGGAGGAATTTAAGCATGAAATGCGAGTCGCAATCTGGAACAACATGCCATCGGAATTCTCGCTAAAGAGTATTCACAGTGTCGATAGCATTTCTCCTCAAAGGATTTACAATTAAGACATTCTAGAAATTTCCCAAAGAAGGCCGCGAGTCTATAGGAGGAAGCGAAACAATCTCACTTCACCGATAAGAACGATAAGGCATAAGTCGAGCCTTCGAGAAGAAGTCCGGGACCGTCACAGCTGATAAACAAGGGCAAGCAACCAATGCAAATACGTGACGGAACAACCTCGACAGTAACTATCAACAACCTCTACCGAGTTATCAACTCGCCTCGAGAGAACTATCACCGTCGCAAGTAGTATGGCAAGAAATATCTCAAAGAATACAACCAAGCAGCTTGTTTCAGCAAAAGCGCAACCTGACAGAACTTCTGAAGAAGGAGTACCCTTTCAAGAATGAAGCAGTCAGCAAGATGTTCCATAGTCTGATCAAGAAGGACAGATTCTAATTTCCAAAGCTCAAGAAACCAGAAGAGGTTGATAAGAAAGATCATCCGATGTACTGCCCTTATCACCGGATGATAGGACACAAGATCGAGGACTGCTTCACTTTCAAGAACTGGCTCAAGAACAACCTTCGGAAGGGGAACATAACGATCTCAAAAGAATACATGAAGGAGCCCCAGAAAGAAGGTTCAGTTAATGTTATTTTGGCAGATCCTATTGTTCTGATAGACCCATACACAACCAATGATGGTTGGAGTACTGTTTAGACGAAGTCTTCAAAGAAAATTTTAGATCACATTCAAACCGCTTCGGTGCACGCTTCGATTTAAGATTCGAAACCTGTCGAGCTGGCACAATCAATTGCAATAGAGGAGCCACCCCAAAAGGAGGAGAAGATCACATAAGAAAAGAAGACTGAGCCTCTAAAGGGTAGACTAGGGGCTGCTTTTCCTAGGATGGTTGTTTCTGATTCGGGGGAGAAATCCTCAAACCTCTTACTCTGTATGATTATTTTCTCGCCCCGACGGGATCTTATAATGATAACAGTTATGGGTTTGGTTACGTTTTGACTGTTTCTAACGATTACGTAACTAACGACAACCGACCTAATCCAAACATCGATTTCGAAATGAGTAATGATTCTCAAATCATACAAAACCTCGATGGTAGCGATTGTGATGGTCTGGAAGATGACGAACCCGTCCGTTAATTCCAAGGATCTCTTATCGCAATTGGGCTAGAGTTCTCAGATACCGAAGTGACTCCAGAAGAATCTGCTGCTCCGATTCAGAAAGAGGAAGTGCCAGCTAATTCAGAATCAAACTCAGAGGAAGAGATAATAGAGGTCAATCTCAGAAGCGGAAAGATTCTACCCCTGAGAATGGGTTCGAAAGATAAAGGAAAGAAGTTGGTTTCTCGTAGAAGAGCCAACCCCGCATAGTAAGAGTCGCCTCGTTCGGGAAGAAGTCAAGGACCACACAATAAAGTGGAATATAATGTGTTAGCCCATCTTTAGAAGTTTCCCTCCAAACTGAGCATCTACGACTCTTTAATCCTTTCAAAGGAGATGAGAGAAACTCTGATCAAGGCCTTACTTGATCGAGAGATTTGCTTAGCTCAAATGGCCAGCAACTCCTTAGACGAGGTTTTCTCATTGAGAGAATAGTTTGGTGTTACTTTCACTGGACGCTGACTTGCTACTCGGGATAGACTCGATCACAACCGAGCCTCGTACATTTCTGGCCGCCATCGAAAGTTCACGCTCTCTAGTGGTGTTAGCTGATCCCGGAGCATCAATCAATATAATGAACCTTCGGATGTTAGCCTACTTGGAAATTGATGCCCACCTAGCTTCAAGTAGACAAAATGTTACTAAGACGCTTCAATTACAAAGGAGAAAGAGCTCTTGGATCAATAACACTATCAATGAAGATCGGTGACTTAGTAGGGAAAACCGCAAAATTCTACATAATTGACTCTGAAACGTAGTTCAACGCTCTACTGGACCGACCATGGATCCATAAAAACTGGATGGTACCGTCGTCTCTACACCAGTGTATAAAGTATTATGAAGGTGGACAAGAACAGTGCATTAAAGGTGACTTGCAACCATTTTTCGTGCATGAAATTGGAATACATGAAGATGTTGCCTACTACGCTCCTCCGAAGAAGACAATTTTCTCCAGAAATGTTACGCCCAATGAAGTAAAAGAAACTCAATATGATGAAGAACCTAAAATTCTCACCACTCCCTTACGACGAGATGGTGAAGGTTTCTCCAGAGCTCACATCCGAGGACGAGGCCGGGGATGAGGTCGAGGTAGAAACGGTGGAATAGCTCGAACAAAGAAATTCGGTTATTAAAGTTCGATCGGGAAGACAATTCCGAAGAAGAAGAAGAAATCAAGAAAGAAGCAACAACAATAAGTCGAAAAACCTAAGTTCAAGATCTCACTAGAAGATGAAAAGAATGATGAATACAAAGCAATGTACGATAAGATAAACCACTATGTGCATACTACGACCCTAACCCCGATCTATCCTAAGAAGATCGAGGGTAGGGTGGTCAAGGAAGTACATGAGCTGAGGTGCCAAGCCAATTAAAGTTTACCGAGGTACATCTTCCAAAACTGAAAAATGATGTAAAATTCAAGATGTTGATTCATCCGAATTAATGGAATTGCCTTTCGAATGGTATTCTCCATGTGTTAAAAATTTGGTTCAACATGGTGTCTTACCTAAGCAAATGGGTCAAAAGACCAATTACACCGCTTTCAAAAGTTATGGAGTAATGCCGTAAGGCCTCCCGACTCAAAACATGGTCTTAGATTCGACACGGTCATGATGTCAAAAATTAACTATTTCGACCAAAATCGACTTTTTTGTCAATAAGTTAACTTATCGGGTCAATGGGTCGGTCATTACATCAACAATTAACTATTTTGACCAAAATTAACTTTTCGGTCAAAAGTTAACCTATCAAGTTAATGGAATGGTTCTGGGTCAAGGATCGACAACTTCGACTAAAGTCGACTTTTTAGTTATAAGTTAACCTATTGATGAATGGGTCGGTCATCAGTCGAAATCGACCATTTCGACCAAAGTCGACTTTTGGTCAAAAGTCGACCTATCGGGTCAATCGAGTGGTCATCGGCTAAACATCGACTATTTCGACCAAAATCGACTTTTTCGTCAAAAGTCGACCTATCGGGCAAAAGGCTCGTCATCGGGTCAAGCATTTACCATTTCGACCAAAGTTAACTTTTCGTTGAGATCGACTTATCGAGTCAATAATCGGGTCTTTAGGTCAAAAATCGATTATTCGACCAAAATCGAATCTTTGGTCAAAAGTCGACCTATCGGCAAATGCGGTGGTCATCGTGTCGAAATCGACCATTCTGGCCATAGTCGACTTTTTAGTCAAAAGTCGACCTATCGAGTCAATGGGCCGGGTCATCGGGTCGAAACCGAACATCTCGACAAAACTCGACTTTTGGTCAAAAGTCGACTTATTGGGTCAATGGGTGGTCATTACATCAAAAATCGACTATTTTAACCAAAATCGACTTTCTCGGTCAAAAGTCGACTCTACCGGGTTAACGAGTCGATCATCGGTCGCAGGATCGACCATTTTGAACAAAGTTAACTTTTCGGTCAAAAGTCGGCCTACTAGGTCAATGGGTTGGTCATTAGGTCAAGAATCGACCATTTCGACCAAAGTTTACATTTTGGTAAGTGATCGACTTATCAATCAATAATCGATCAATATGTCAAAAATTAACTATTTCGACCAAATTAACTTTTGTGTCAAATATCGACCTAGTCGTCACTGGGTTTATCGTTAGGTCAAGGATCGACTCATTTCGACCAAAGTCGACTTTTTTTTCAGTAGATCGCCTTATTGGGTCAATATTCGTCATTAAAGTTAAAATCGACATTTATGATGAAAATCGACATTTTCGGTTAAAAGTCAATCTATCGGGTCAACTGGTCGAGTCATCGGGTCAACGATCGATCACTTTAAGCAAAGTTTACTTTTCGTCAAAAGACGACCTATTAGGTCAATGTTGTCGATCATTAGGTCGAAATCGACCACTTTAACCAAAGTTCACCTATCGGGTCAATGGCGAGTGCCATTAGGTCGAAATCGAATTCATTTTGACCAAACTTAACTTTTTGGCCAAAAGTTGACCTATTGGATCAATGTGGTGGTCATTAGTTCAAAAATTGACTTTTTGGCCAAAGGTTGGCCTATTGGGTCAATGGGTTGGTCAATGGGTCAAGGATTGACTATTTTAACCAAAGTTGACTTTGCTTCAAAAGCCGACATATTGCGTCAATTGGCTCTCATTATCGGGTCAAAAGATCGACCATTTCGACCAAAATCGTCCTCATCAGGTCAATTTGACTATTTTGACCAAAATCGACTTTTGGTCAAAAGTCAGCTCTATCGGGTCAATAAGTCGGTCATCGGCCGGTCAGGATCGACCATTTTGAAAAAAATCGACCTTTGGTCAAATGTCGACCTAATCAGTCAATGTGTTTGGCCATCGGGTCGTAAAATCACCATTTTTACCAAGGCCGACTTTTCGGTCAAAAGTCGATCTTTCGGGTCAATCGGCGTACACAGTCAAAAATCGACTATTTCGATCAAAAATCGTCGAATGGTCTGTGAGGTAGCAGCACTACTCCTGAGTAGTACGTAGCGAGGAGCAAGAGATCTCTTCCTACGAAGACGATCATAAACACTAACACTCTCCCCGCCCACAGTGCTTTGTAGTCTTCGCACTTCTCCTTAGAAATATAAGCAATAACTCCATCGCTCACACATAAAGAATATATTAAAGATGGGAATCCTAATCCTACGAAGTGTCGGATCGTGCAGCTGATTCTACGTAACTGGCATAGATAATGTCGCCAACATCAATCGACTTCCTTTCCCGAATGCAGTAGTTCAGTGATGCTCTATCTCCGGTAATTTCACTCGTGTGGTCGGAAGGAAGTAGTCTAGCAGATAAATAAAATAGTACTAGTGTCTCTTTGAAATACCATTCAACTTTGAAGATTTAAAGTTTACTCCTTTGTCATTCCGGATCTTCCAAGCTCTAGTAGCCGCTACCGTATATGCAATGATCATCTTCGCATCTCCTTTCGATGTAGATAGCACTGCACAAGTAAGCACTCGACAATGTGGTAGCCGTAGAAAATGTTGATATGCTCTAGAGTGAATCCTACTCCGACACCTTTAACGAAGACTTCATAGTCTTCCGCATCCTTAAAGTTGGCGTAAAATTCTCATACACAGTGAATAACGATTAACGACAAATGAAATAACGTAATCCGCCGCCAGCTGTGTGCAACAATCGTGTTCTCGATCATCTCTCCAGATCGTAAAACCGCGCTCCGAGATAAGTTTCGATGTCGCAAATTCGCGGTAACGAAAGCACGCCGCCGCAAGAGCGAACTCGTCGCGATCGAAATTCTTCTCGTTCTTTTCCACGCTTAGATTTAGGTGCCATCTAAACGTGAAAGAAAATACAAATAAATTAAGGAATCAAATAAACTAAGCTCTTTTAAGATCGAGAAACTTAAATGAGTTTAAAAATCCATGGAAAAATTTCTAAAAATCAAAATTTTTCTCCAAAATTTCGGTTTTTAGTAAAAAATAGAAGATCCATGGTAGAAATAAAAATAAATGGATTAGAAGGTAGATCTCGACCTCAAGATGAAGAAATCGATCGATTTCGGCTCAAAAACGCGAAGATGTGGCCTCTAAATGGATCTAGTGGCGTAGGTTTTTCCGAAAAAGAGGAAGGGGATGAAGCTTAAAGCGCCAAGAATGGCTAATGAGGGTTTAAATCTTGATTTTCGATTAGCAGGCCAAACCGGCGCCTAGGCGCCGACCTCTGGCGCCTAGGCTCCAGACTCGCCTTTCACAAAAATTGTTTTAAAAATTTAATTTTCCACCAAAACTCACAACTTCAACTTTCAATTACTCATATAAGAGTATTCCTTCAGTTTCCAACTTCCAAAATATTTTCCAAAAATTTTGAAAAATTATAAATTAAATCCACCAATTAAACACAAATTTAAGTCAAATTCTTATAATTCCATTCATAATCTTCAATTTCGATGCTCAATATAACATAGATAAGTATAATAATAAGATTCAAGTCTCAACAAACAATCAAACAACACAATTTCAAAGCAAATACGACACACATCGAACAATAAAACAAACACACAAACAACACATTCGATTTACCAAATCGATGTAACGACACACTAAATAAAGTCTTGATCTAACCACATTTACTATCTAATCTTCAAATTTGAAATTTCCACTCTCGTCGTAATGAAGATTAATTGGCCTACTTGGGAAGAACACTAACGCCCTTGGAAAATCCGCAGCCGTTCTCTCGTCGATCCATTCGTTCTTCGCATACATGTCCACTCGAGCGTCTCGATAGCCGCTAGATGATCGAATCGAAGCTTTGCTCGCCATTCCGTATGCTCAATTCGATGATACATCTCATGGAGGCGATCTCCAATACTTTTCGAATTCCGCTTCAAACTTATCTAGGTGACTCGAAAACTTCTCCAAACTAACAACATAAAAACCATCAAGAAAGGTCGAGGATCCTTTCGAACTCTTGTCTCTAGCCTCTTCTCCATGATTTCTTCTCTCCATTTCTTCAAAATCTTCTCTTATCTCCTCAAGAATGAAGTGTAAAGGTCGTATCTATGATCGCTAGTGATCGGAACGAAGATGGGTAGTTTATAGAGAAAATCATGTGAAAAACCGAAAATTTTTTTGTTTTTACACGAACCAAGAATCGTGGCGCTTAGGCGCCAAAACCGGTGCCTAGGCTCCGACCCATCGATACACAGCCTACTTTGGCGCTTAGCACCGGATTTCGGCGCCAAGCGCCGGAACCATGTTTGACTCCGTTTCGCCTAACATCAAATTTCAAAATTTTGATCTCAAAAATAGGTAAATTAGAATGGTAAGATCAATATAAACTTAGTAATTAAAATTAACTCAAATTATAAATAATTATAATGAAGGTTAACTTGATCTCCTTTTTACTCACATACAAAATGGAGTGATCCAAAGTTCAAACTTTATATACTTCGAGATACCTTTAGCTTTAAGTCAATAAAGACTCGTTAGCATCTAAGTTTCTAAAGTTGTATAAAATTTAGTCAAGACCGAGGCATAACCTTACATTAAAAATGTAAAAACACACAAAAATAATCGTGGGTTGCCTCCCACAAAGTGCTTGGATTAACGTCGTCAGCCCGACCTAATTAAGTCTTTAATCAGGTAGACTTAACTCGTAAGCCTCTTTATAAATCATTTTTATGTCTCCCAAATATGGCTTTAGCCTTAATCCGTTAACTTTAAATATTTTTCAAATTTTGGGGTCTTTAATATCCACACCTCCATAATGGTATACTTTCTTAATTATATATGGTCCCATCCATTTAGATCTTAATTTTCCAGGAAAAAGTCTTAAACGAGTATTAATTAATAATACTTCTTGTCCGTGCTCAAATATTTTTCCCGAAATCTTTTTATCATGTAATATCTTCATTTTCTCTTTATAAATCTTCGCATTTTCATATGACTCATTTCTTATTTCATCCATCTCATTTAATCGTAATAATCATTTTTCTCCCGCAAAGTGTTCAAATCAACATTAAACTCCTTCATCGCCCAATAAGCTTTATGTTCAAGTTCAACAGGTAAGCGACAATGTTTACCATAAACTAACCTAGAAGGTGACATTCTGATTGGTGTCTTATAAGCCGTTCTATAAGCCCATATTGCAGTAATCAAGTCTATCAACCCAATCAGCTCTTTTAGGATTAACAATTTTCTCTAAAATTCTTTTAATTTCTCTCGTTTGATACTTCACCCATTCCACTTGTTTGTGGGTGATAAGCATTGCAATTCTATGTTCGATTCCAAATTTTTCTAAAGAATAATCGAATTCTTATATTTCGAAATGACTTCCACCATCTCGTGATAATTACCTGTAGCATTCCAAATCTCGAAAAAATCATTTTCTTTAAAAATTTCGAAATACTTTTGGAATCATAATTAGGTAAAGTTACAGCCTTCAATCCACTTTCAAGCATAATCAACTACTAATAAAATATAAATCTTTCCGTATGATGGTACAAATGGTCCCATAAAGTCTAAACCCCATATATAAAAAATTTCAACTTCCAATATATAGCTTTAAAGGCATTTCATCTTTCCTAGATATATTTCCCATCCTTTCGACATCGATCACATGTTTTCACATATCGTCTCACATCTTTAAACAAGGTAGGCTAATAAAATCCTAAATTTAAAATTTTAAATGCAGCTTTATCTACTCCAAAGTGTCATCCAAATTCGAATCATGAAATTTTTCAATAATAAGCAAAAGTTTCTTCAAAAGGTAAACATCTTCGAATTACGTAATCTCTTCCCAATTTACATAAATGAGGATCTTCCAAATATAAGATTTAGCATCATTTTTTAATTTCTTAATATATTTGTTATTCAATCGATAAGGTAGAATATTGCTAACTAAATAGTTAACTATATCCACATACCAAGGTGTTTGGCATCCTTGAATAATATATAACTGTTCATCAGGAAATTTCTCATTTATATTTTCTTCAATATTAATATCCTTCTTAATTCTAGATAATGATCAGCCAATTTGTTATCGGGCCTTTTCTATCCACTATTTGAAAATCAAATTCTTGTAGAAGTAAAACCCATCTTATCGCCCAGGTTTAGCATCCTTTTTGACATTAAATATTTAATAAGCGGAATGATCGCATGAACTATGCATTTGGTACTAAGAAGATAAGGTCTAAATTTTTCAAAGGACATGTACAATACTAAAAGCTCTTCTCAAGTAGTAGTATAATTTCTTTGCGTTTCAAGAAGAGTTTTACTAAGCATAATATATAACTTTAAAAATTTTCTCATATTTTTGTCCCAATACAGTACTCCAATCGCAAAATCACTTCGCATCGCACATTAATTTAAAAGGTTTATTCCAATTAGAGTGCAATAATAATAGGTACAGCTTATTAATTTTTCTTTTAAAATATTGAAAGCATTAACACAAGCTTTCATTAAATCCAAATTTAGCTTCTTTTTCCAATAAATGACAAAGTTGTTTAGCAATTTTAGAAAAATCCTTTATATATCTTCTACAAAATCCAAAGATGTCTTAGAAAACTTCTCACATCAAGAATAAGTAATAGATGGTCATAGCTCAAAGAATAATTTTCACTTTTTCTGAATCAACTTCCATCCCTTTTCGTGAAATTTTGTGACCAAGTACAATGCCTTCGCGACCATAAATCGACATTTTTCCCAACTAAGAAGTTTGTTTCTTCACATCTTTTCGAACTTTGGAAATATTTTCCAAACAAGATTCAAAAGAAGTTCCAAAACCGAAAAATCGTCCATAAATATTTCAATTCCTTTATCAATCAAATCACAAAATATTGACATCATACATCTTTGAAAAGTTGCAGGTTCATTACATAAACTGAAAGGCATTCTTCTAAATGCAAATGTTCCATAAGGACTTGTAAATGTTGTTTTCTCATGGTCCTCGTGACATACATGTAATCGATGATAACCATAATATCCATCTAGAAATGTAAATACGAGTGCCCAAATAATTAATCAAGCATTTGATCCAAGAAAGGTAAAGGAAAATGATCCTTTCTAGTGGCGTTATTTAATTTCTAATAATCAATGCAAATTCGCCATCCAATAACTTGTCTTGTAGGAATGAGTTCATTTTTAACATCGACAATGACACTACACCTCCTTTCTTCGAACACAATGAATAAGACTCACCTATCGACTATCCGAAATAGGATAAACAATTCCAGCATCAAACCATTTTAAAATTTCTTTTTAACAACCTCTTTCATGATAGGATTTAATCTTCTTTAAGGTTCAATAGTAGGTTTAAAATCTTCTTCCATTAAAATCCTATGCATACAAATGGAAGGGCTTATTCCTCTTATATCAACAATAGTCCAACCAAAAGCTTTCTTATAATTCTTTATCACTCCTATTAATTTTTCTTCTTGATCTAAGATTAGTTTAGAAGAAATAATAACATGTAAAGTTAATGAATTTCCATGAAAAGCATACTTTAAATGTGAAGGTAACATTTTTAATTCCAGCTCAGGGCTTTTTTAATCGAGGGTATAAGTATATCATTTCGAGTTATGTCTAAAATTTCCCAGCTTATCTTTAATATAATGAGTTTCTTTAGATAATTCTTCTTCTTTTAGTTCTTCATTTTCGACGGCTAATAATTCAATTTTTTCTTCGTAAATGACTTTACATTTTCTCGATAATGTTTTTCAATTATATAATCAATAATATCCATTCGATAAGATTTTTCTTTGTCGTGGTACTTCATCGATTTAAGGACATTGAATTTAATCTCTTAATCATTAACTCTCATAGTTAATTCTCCTTTTCAGCACATCAATCATAGCCCGTCCGGTAGCTAGAAAAGGTCTCCCTAAAATAATTAGTATTTCTTCATCTTCTTCCATATCAAGTACAATGAAATCCACAAGGAAAATAAATTTATCCACTTTAACAAGAACATCCTCTATAACTTCTTTAGGGTAAGTGATAGATCTATCAGCTAACTGAAGGGTTACAGTGGTAGGAGAAATCACTCCTAAATTCAACCTTTGAAAAATAGAAAATGACATGAGATTAATACTTGCACCTCAATCACATAAAGCTTTTCCACAAAATTTTTCTCTAATAGCACAAGGTATAGTGAAACTTCCAAGATCTTTAAGTTTCGAAGTAATTTCTTTTCGAATTATTGCACTACATTCTTCACTTAATGCAACAATTTCAAAAGCTTCAAATTTTTGTTTCTTACTTAAAATATCCTTCATAAGTTTTACATAAGTCGAGCATCCGTTCCAAAGCTTCAAAGAAAGGAATGTTAATGGTAAGTTTCCTAAAAATTTCAAAGAACTTAGAAAATCGCGATCAAGCTTCTACTGCTTTAGTCTTTGAGGAAAAGGTATGGTGGTTTTTCAACTTCCACATTAATAGGAATAACAGCCTGATCTCTTACTATGAGAAGGAGTTTCTTTAGATTTTTCAATCTCTTCAACCTCAATCTCATTTTTAATTTCATCCCGAATTCTTTCTTTTAATTTCTTTCCACTTCTAAGTCGTAACAGCTTTAGAATGTTCATGTTCTTTTCAGTTTTTTTGGGTTGATTTCAACATTACTAGGAAGTGTTCCCGAGGTCTCCGTAATTAATTAAATTGAGCGATTTGTCCCATTTCGATTCTCAATATTAGCGAATAAGCAGTGTTTTGATTTTGTAATCGATTACTCGCTGAAAATTAATTCTTCTATGTATAACTTTTTCCGTCGATTATTAAATCCAGGAGGTTTATAGTTTGAATTTACTTCGATTATTCCAATTTCTAGTTGGATGAGATTAATTATTACCCCATTGTTGTTGTGAATTATTCCAGTTTAAAATTAGGGTGATTTTTCCATCCAGGATTATAATAATTTGAATAAGGGTTATTTTTACTAAGTAATAGCTTTGTAACGTTTCAATAGATTTGAGAATCTTCAATATTAACAGAGTTGTTATGTGATACATTGATAGAAAAATTATCTAATTTCTTAGATATTGCAGCTTACTTGTGAAGCTAAGATAGAAAAGGCTTCGTTATCATGAATACTTGCCATTCTTTTAGATTAACCCTTTCTAAGGCCATCGAAAATTATTGTTAGCCATTTCTTCAATTAAAGTATAAGCTTCTTCAAATGATTTAGCCATCGAAGAACCTCCACAGAAGATCATCAATAATCGATTTCGATGATCCAATAAGTCCGTTATAAAATGTTCGAATAATTAACCAATCATGTAAAACATGATGAGGACACTTTCTTAATAGTTCTTTAAATCTTTCCAAGTTTCATAAATTGTCTCCCCGTCAAATTGACTAAACAAAGTAATATCATTTCTTAATTTAGCAGTTTTAGAAGGAGGACAATATTTAGCAAGGAATTTTTGTGCCATTTCAGCCCATGTTTTAATAGAACTGTTGCTAATGAGTTCAGCCACATCTTTGCTTTATCTCTTAAAGAAAAAGGAAAGAGTCTAAGTCTAACAACATCATCGAAACATTGTTATATTTAAAGGTAACACAAAGTTCTAAAAAACTAGCAAGGTGTAAATTTGATCCTCATTCGGTGTTCCACCAAATTGATTATTTTGAACCATTCGAGTAATAGATGGTTTAAGCTCAAAAGAATTAGCATCTACAATTAGGTATCTGAATCACTAGTATGAAGTTCATCACCGTAGGGTTGAGACATAATCTCTTAATGGTTTGTAAACATTTTGTTCATTAATTTTGATTGGATTCTGTAAATTGTTATGTAAATTAGCCATCTCATGATATTTTTGAATTTGTTTTCATTTTTTAATTCTTCTTACAGTTCTTTCTAATTCAGAGTCTAAAGGTAATAATCCTTCGTATCCAAAACTACGCATAAAAGTAAATAAAAAATAAAATAAAATAAATAAGAAATAAAATCTCTTCTTTCTTTTTTTGTATATTTTTGTTTCTATAAATGTTTTTGTATTTTATATTTTTGTATTTTGACAATAAAAGAAATAAATAAAAAATATTTAAAATCTAAAAATTCCGCCTCCCGAATGGCGCCAAAAACTCGACTCCGATCGCAAATAACGCAAGCAATTTATGCTTCAAAAATATGTTATACTCAATATTTTGACCCAAATAATAATAGCGACTAGTGTATATAAATATAATTTTATGGAAAATATTTTACACTCTAGAGGTACTATGCAAGTATACGTATCGTTTCAAATAATATAGGGCTTTAAATAAAGACCACAGTATCAATCCCACGAGGAGGTTTATAGATTTTTAAATATTTTAATTTTATTTTTATGTATTTCTTTTAAAGTTATAAATTTAATATTTAATTTACTAAATGCAGAAATAAAGTAGTACTAAAATAATGAGTGATGTAAATAATAATAAGCAAAAAACTTTCTTCCTTTCAATTAATCCAAGACTTTTTAGATAATGTAATATTCGTGGAGAATATAAATTTATGGTATTGTGCCAAATAGGCAATCATATTCTTTACCTTCGCTCGATAGTATAAAGAACATCGGCTAATCTATAGATCGAGTCCGGATGTATTGTTAGTAGAATGGGTTAATCTGTGCTCACACTACTAGATGTCCAAGGGTGGCTAAGTACGGCCCTACTAGTGACCGTTCCCTTTCTATAAACCACATTAAAAGAATTTAGTCCGTCAATCTAAAAACTTTATTAGTTCTACGCCCATTGAATAATATTTTCCTATTTCTTTGCACTTCACCTTGACTAACCCGCACAAGGCCTTCGATTACCCAAGGATTCATGTGATATCTACTAGTTAAGAATTCATCTCCTTCTAGGTCTCAAAATTCTTCAACAGATTTTAACAACTTAAATGGCCAATTTAAATAGTAAATTAAGATCCGGTATTAATATCATCACAATATTAAAACATATTTAGTTTTTAATTCTCCAAAGAATTTTATATTATCTTATTTATCTTTTCATAATTGAAAGGAGAAAGTAAAGTAACTACTCAGAACACATTGAATTTAAATAACAAAACATATAAATAAAAATTTGAATCAAATTACAAATACTTATCTCAAGTGTTTCTCCAACTGAATCTCTGATTCCTCCTGACTCCAAAGTGAAATAGACTTCAAAAGCTCCAACTCTTCCAAACTCTCAATACTAACTCTAAATAAAATAAACTCACTAATTTATGAAGGAAAGTAAACTAAAAGTGTGGCCCTATATTTAAAATTATCTCTCTGATTGGGGGCCTCTTTTTCTGTAGAAATGGCCTCCTATTTATAGGCTTCAAGGGTTGCCTAAAGAATCTCTTCAAAATGTGTCCAAGTTCAATAAATCTTCTAGAAACTGTGTCTGGCGCGTAGGCTCCGAACTCCGCGTCCAGTTCTTCGCACCTCTTCACTTTAGATCACACCTCTTCGCGATCCAAACCGTTTCCAAGCGTCTAGATACAATGTATCACATGTCCTATAATCCAGGAATAGCGCCAATCTTCTAGAGGTCCAATAACCGCTCTAACCGTCAAAATAATCGCTCAAAGTAGTTACAAAATCGTAACTCGTTTTGAGTATCGAGCTTGGCGCTTAAGCGCATTCGGATTCTGGTGCCTAGGCGTCAGACCCATTATTTTGGCAATTTTACATTTTGGCTCCATTTTTGCTCCTTTTTGCTCCTTTTTCATCTTTTTTTCTTTTTGAACATTTTTACATCACATGTATCCAAAAACATAAAAAAAGACCTTTCATTAAAGCATAATATCCTTTA
>JAKZJZ010000764.1:0-38346 GCA_022702705.1 Papilionanthe hookeriana x Papilionanthe teres
GGGTTGAAATCGAATGTGGAAGTTTAAAGGATGAGTTCCTATAGGACTCTTTGGCCTTAGGGCCCTGTCACTGGGTGGCCTGAAGTCAGGTGAAAGGGCTGACTTACACATACACTACACCTATGCCTACACTTTCACACACCTCCTAAAACACACCCTTACCTAACTTGACTTCCGACTCATGTAGGTGATTCACATGGATGGTCCTTAACCCCTAAGCCTGCGGCAAGAGGGTTAGGAACAACATGGTGAATGCCTCAAATGAGTCCCTTCATGGCTCATGTGGGTTTGATATGGCTTCATGGCTCAACAAAAATGATTTCATTCCACTTACATCCACCCGATCTTTGATTTTCCAAATTTTCGATTTTGACCCCGGGACCCTACACCTGCAAACTCTACCAAATGCCTCAAACTACCCAAATTTCTCAAAAATTCCCAAATTACCCAAAAATTCTCCAAAATCAATCCCAAACATTCCCACATCACTCAAACTGATCATCCATATCCAAAAATATCAAAAATCCCAAAATACCCCCCAATACCTTCCAAATACCCAAAATACCCCTTTTGACCCAAAAATCCAAAAATTCAGAAAATTCCCAGAAAATTCCAGAAAATCCCAAATATTCCCAATTTCATTTTGTCCAACTACACCATGGGCCAATTTTGTCAATTTACCCCACTTTTGTCAAAACCCCAATTTGACCCATTTTAACCCGAAAGTAAACCCAATGTCAAACCAAATCTACCCAATTGATCCCAATTCTGGTCCAATTCAATTCTAAACTTCAATTCAACATCCCCAACACCAATCTAGACCAAATACAAGCCCAATTTGATTGGCATTAGGATCCAATTTCACTTTTGGCCTTAAAGCCCGATTTGGACCTATGACCCGAACCTAACCCAAACTCACCCAATTCAACTCCAATTAACCCCAAATCTTTTCTAAACCTTTCTTAACATCCCCATAAACAAAACACTAACATGATTTGCCCAAAACTTTGATCCAAACCCTACTCAAGTTCAACCCAAAGCTAAAAGGCCCAATTTTGACCTAAACCCAAACCTAGCCCAAATGAGCCCAAATCCCAAAATCAAAACCCAACCAAAGCCAAAACCTCTTTGAAACACTCCCATAAACATTTCCCAACATTAATTTTACATCAATTTCAACCCTAGCCCAACATTGGCCCATGGTAGCCCATTTTGGCCCACCTTAACCTCTTTACAAAAAGGCATATCCGACCCGATTCAAACTCAAACCACCTCAAATTTGTTTCAAACCTCTCATGAAACATCCCTAAACCAAACTCAACAATTATTTGGCCCAAGCCTTTATCAAAATTTCATCCCAAAATCCATTTTAAAATTCAAAAGCCCACTTTCCTAAACCATTTAAAAGCCCATCTAAAACCATTTCAATGAGCCAAAATCTACCCCAAAGCCCACATGACATTTCCATTTGCCATCCACTTAATCAAAGCCATTACCTAAGTCCTAAATCCATCATCAAATCATTCCAAATCAAGTTCCATACAAATTTCCATCAAATTACCAAAAAATTCCTAAAATCCATTTTCATGAAATTGACGAAGCTTTCCCCAAGCCAAAAGTGAGCCATGAAGCCATGCATGAGCCACATGTGAGCCATGAGAGCCTTGGACACTCCACCATGCCATATTGGGTAGGAAGGAGGGCCCCTTTCCTTAATCCCTAAAGCTCATTAGCCTTAATCATGATTCACCTAAACCTAAATTTAATCCGAATATATTTGGATGGAGACTTCTCCATGCCAAACCAAGTGATCCATTTGATCCCCCACGACCCAAGGCCACCTTGAAGGGTGCACCAAGCCCAAATGGGTGAGTTGACCCATTTAGACCCAAAACTAGCCATGCCCCATTCTACTTTGGATCAAAGCCTTTACACTTGGCCATTGCCAGTGCTTGCACAAACACTCGACCACGACCACCTGACCTTGAGGGTGACCCATGCTGGCCGGCCGGCCACCCGGTCAGCCGGAAAACGCCATGCCCGAGACCTTGGGAGTGAGCCAACTTTGGAATTCCACCTTGCTTGAGCTGCCCCATGCCCAATGGCCACCATGGTTGTTCTTCCCATGACCGGAAGCAGTGATCCCGACCCTTGGCCACCCACAGGAGAGCCTCCGGCCATGCCTATTTAAACACCACCCCCTCACGGCCATAAGAAGAGAGTTGCACAAACCTTGCCAAAACTGCGCCAAAATTGTTCCGGACCCCTCCTCCTACACGAGCACTTGATCCCAGAGTGAGATCCCCTGCCATTTCCTCTCTGTGAGCTTAATTTCGGAGTTGAAATCCGAGCCCAAAACCGGGACACTTCCCCACGGTGAACCAATCCCCAAATTGATTGGTCCTACACCTTCACCGGACCAGGGAAGGTGTCCACCGATAAAAGCCCCATCTCCGGGCCACCCGGTTGCTCCGGACTCCAAGCTTTGTGATCGAGCTGTGGTCGAAGTTCAACCTAGACAATTCACTGGACCGGGAGACTTCATGCGGAGCTTGCCGGGATCCGATCGAAGGTGCAACAACTCTCGGATCGAAGCTTCACTTCTGCGAGCGAAGGTATGAGCTAGTTCTTCATCCCGAGCTTCTGGAGATTCTCCATTTCAAATGCCTTAATTTCGATGCATGTTTACCGTATGGATGTGTTCGTCTCTTCAAGACGAATCCATAGAGCATAAGAACACGAAAATCCATTGAGAATCGAGTGAGTTCTTAGGGTTAGAGTGTGGACGGTCACGGGATCGCACCAGTCATGGACGATGAACGGATGCCGTCCATTTAATACACGCGCGGACGGACGGCTCAGATGGCGTTGGACCGGGAGACGGTACGAGAACCGCGGGGCCCGGTTTGCGACTCGGATGGCGGCGTCGAATGGGAGCGCGCCACGCGGCGTTTCGGAGGCTGCCGAGGTTGACGCGGCGCCGCGTGGATAAGTAAATAAATAGGGTATTTTCCTATTTATTTAATTCCCTAAACTTGGAAAATTCATATCTACGTGTAGAAAAATCACAAAAATAAAATAAAAATACCCCCTTGCTCGGTGAACGAGAGGAGAATAATGTGGAAAAGAAATTAATTAATTTTGTCAAGTATTTTATTTTTAATTAATTATTTACTTCCTGCATTGTTTTAATTCTCCATGCATGTATACAATTCACCATGGCATGAGACCATAGGGCTTTTGAAGCCTCCGAACTTAGGAACATTCCCTGAATTTTCCGAGGTCGAAGGCCATCTCCGTGAAAAGTTATTGATTTTTCAAATGCATGTTGCTTGTTTTAAGTATTTTAATTTCAAAAATTAGCATGTTGTGAAATAAATTCTAGGAAAATTTGGTGATGTTCCTTATGACCAGAGAACCTTAGGAAAAATAGGATTTGAGTTAATTCACTTAGATTAACCCTAATTGGCTTAAGCACTCAAAATAGGTCTCTAATTAATTAGAGTTAACCATAGATCAAATTGACTTGAAATCAATTCTCCACTGACCTTTAGGATCAGAGGAACCCACCATAAAAATTTGAGGTCAATTGGACTTGGTTAGCCCCACTAATTGGGTTAATTAAGCCGCTTAGCCATTTTAAACTTTAAAAATTCATAACTTTCAAAATATCTTTCAAAAATTCACCAAATTGGTTTTGGAGTCTCTCTGATATCAGGGGAGTTTAAGAAAATTAAAATTTCAATTTTCTAAAAAAGTTGATTTTTAATATTATTTTAATATTTTTAATAATTAAAAAATGATAAAAATCACAAAAATAATAAAATTCACCAAAATGTCATATTTTGAATTTTAATCACTTAGGAACAAGTCCCATATTTTTCCTAGGTCTATTTAGTGAGATATTAATTTTTAAAGCTCAAGGGTAATTTTAAAATTAAAAAATGTATTTTCTAGCATTTTCACCAAAATAATTATAATAAATCAAAGAAAAATCAGAAAATTGTAAAGTTTGGTTCTCTGGAATCCTTGATATCAGAGAGAATTTTAAAAATTATAAAATTTATTTTTCAACATTTATTTTATTTTTAAATTAATTAATACTCCAGAATTTAAAATAATTCTAATAAATAAAATATAATTCAAAAAATTACAAAATTTGGTCCAAGTGGTCCTCTGGTCATTAGGAATGTCCCCTAATTTTCTTAAGGACAGAAACTTTCCCTTGGTCATGTTATTGAATTTTCCTTGGAAATTTCTCTTTTCTACAAAAAATAATTATATAAATGAATTAAATACAGAAAAATCACATTTTCTCCTCTCATGTCTTCATTGACACATAAGTGAAGTCACATAAAAATTTCAAGTTCATTTGAGTTCAATTTAGTGAGTTATGAAATTATTAGGCTTAAAGGGCAAAATGGTAATTAAAATTTTAATCCTTTAATTAAAACTTTAGGTTTAATAAAAAATTAACAAGTAAAATATTTGATCCTAATCTGATTTGGATGATTGAAATTAAATAATCAAAGGGTAGAAACCCATTAAGCAATTTAAAATGATTAAACTTTAATTAAATAATTAATTGAATTTGGAAGAATAATAAATTTGGAATTATTAAAATAGGGATATTATTAGGAAGAGATTTATCCTTTAATTTAAAAAATCCCTAAATTAATCATCTCATTAATACTCAACTCTTAATTAAAATGATAACTCAAATTTAAAATATTAAAAGACTTAATCATTAAATTAAATTAAATCATTAAACTTTTTTCAAAAATTTTCAATTAAATTAAATTAAATTAAGATTAAAAGTTGAATTAAATAAAATTAAATTAAGTTAAATTAAATAAACAAATTAAATTAAATTAAATGAATTAAATACATTAAATTAAATAAATAAATAAAATTAAATTAAGTTAAATAAAATTAAATAAACAAATTAAATTAAATAAACAAATTAAATTAAATTAAAATTAAATTAAATTAAATTAAATTAAATAAATTAAATTAAATTAAATTAAATTAAATTAAATTAAAATTAAACTAAATTAAATTAAGAAATTAAATCAAATAAATTAAATTGAATTAAATTAAATCAAATCAAATTAAATTAAATAAATTAAATTAAAATAAATTAAATTAAATTAAATTGAATTAAATAACCTCACTTAAGACATGAAGAAATAAATCTAAAATAACTTGAACACTATTCCAAACTTAAATCATTAATTTGAACTTAAATTTGGATCACAAATCATTAAATATCATTTGCCCTTAGGAGCCTTAGTTATCATAACTCTAAAGTAGAACATTAAAATGAAATGTTACTTCACTTATAGGACATTCGAATGTCACTAGTTCAACTGAGCAAGTTAACAAAACTTGAAAACCTCGGACGATTGATTCATTTACACAATTAAATTCATTTGGACTTAAAACAATCCTAGAAATATTGAAAAGATGTTTAAGATTTTTCTTAAGCACTTACTCGATATGATAGGATATTTACAAGAACAATTGAACTTAATTGTTCTTTGATGAAGAAAATCGTCTTCAAACTAAAAACACGAGAGAACCTAGACGTCATAGGAAATGACTAGCTATAGGATTAGGAATTTGGTAGAAAACCATAACCCTTACCTTAGCTTTACTAGGAACTTGCTTAAATATTTTAGCTTGTGTTTTAAGTGCGGCTTAGGATGACGGGAAGACCCTCCAGGTACGCTTTTATTTTATTGCGATTCACTTTACGGTAATTTATTTAATCGCATCGCATTTATTTTTCTTGCATGATAAACAACAGTTGCATGAAAACCCACACCTTTAGGACGAAACCAAAGCTGAAACCCATAACTAAATTAAAAGACATTACAAGATAAAATTCACCTCCACAACATTCCAAAATATAAGACAACTCAAAATTTAATCACAAACGGAACAACAAAACTACAACTACAACTAAATTAAAACGTCTCATTGAATGATCGGGAATACCTCGGATGATGTAACCCAGCGTGTTACTTAACGGGATTTCCACGGTGCTAAATGAAAGTGCGGAACTCATTTAGTTGAGTTTAGCAAATTCATACGGACTAAGTGAATTCGATGAAAATAACGGTGCGGGATGACGGAACCGTGGGATCTTAATCGGTTCGTTTAATCGACTTTAAGATCCGTTTTAATTAAAACACAAAAAACACGTGGAAATTAAGACTTCTCTAAACCAAGACACTTCTCTCATCTCTTGATTTATGATTTCTAAAACTAAACCTCTCGCAACAACAAGGAGCTCGGAGCATGGTGGGCGGCACGGCCATCGTCGTCGGCAAAACTTGAACCTACTTCGACAAAACTTTCTTAGAATTAAATAACAAAGCCATAGGACTTCGAGGTAGTTTGCCTAGCGCAACATAAATCCTCAACTCTTCGTTAGGCATTTGCATTGCAAATTAAGCCCTAACCGGTCTTAGGATTCCGAGGTAGTCGTCCGATACGACATAAACCCTCATATCTTCTAGGCGATTTGTATGATTCTATCATATAAATATAAGCCACTAACTAATTAAAATTGGCGAGATTAAAACATTAAATGAACATTAGGACTTTCCTGAAGTACGAGCCAAACAATAGGATAGTCGGGAAATTACCGAAGTTCGCTTCGAATCCGTAATTTCTCCTACTTTGCTTCCTTTGAATTCCCAAAATAAAAATGTTCCAAATTCGATCCATTCCTATTGAAATTCAAAATTCAACCCCTTGAAAACTTAAACTTTGAAATTCTTGAGAGCAGAATTATTGATTATTATCGAGAGTTTTCTTAGGTGATTCCCGTCACTTAAGATGTAATTAACTATAGGGGCTTGCCCTTATAGGGAACTTTAAGAACCCGGAGTAATATAAACCCTGTTTAATAGTTTCATATTAAGCGGGGAATTTGTCGGCTTATAAAATTGGTTCGCGGACCAAACGGATGTCACAAACCTTTCTAGTTTATTTAATCGAGCCCCATTATCGAAGCGGTGTGTCTATTCTTCGGGATAGATACACGGTTTGTGGTGCGGCGCTCGTTTGTATAAACTTATTCGGGATGTGAGATCGGTTTGATTTCATATCTTAAAATTTTCAAATTTAAAATTATTTTCAAAATCAAATACTACTTTTCAAATTATTTATTTAAATTAAAAATTCGTCGACAATTTCTGTAGGCGACCTCTTTTCAAAAAAATACAACACCACAAACCTAAAAAAAAATACGCCGACATATTTCTGGCGACTCCGCTGGGGAATAGTTCCTCTCTCCATTTTAATCAAATAGTTACGCTTTCAAAAATCGGTAGTGTATCCATGTCCACTAATGGATCGAACTACCCTTCTTTCCGTTGGAATACTATGTTCATTTCTACCTTGAACAAGTATAACCAACATTCTCTCGGATTTAGGAGCCACTTGTTTAGACACCCCTAAACGGAGAGGTTCGAGATCCTTTTACCTCATTTCGAGGTGGGGTGGACCCCACGATAGGTGTTAGTTTAGGAGTGATCCTTCGAGTCGAGAAGTCTTGCTTAAGACTCTCTTTTCCTTTCCAACTCCGATTCGGATTCCTTACCTTCTCTACACCTTTGAACACTCCGTTCTAAATAAACAAACCTTTTAATAAGTGATTCCTTCTTATAAATACATGAACATGAATGAGTTCGGACTCTTTTCGATTCCTTTCTTTTCGTCCTAAAGAAAAGAAGCATAACTTAGGACCGACAACCGAGAATCTACCTGCAGAAATGGAAGCCCCGAGCCGATTTTTCCTTCACCGATGGACTGGACCTCGCTGTCTATAAGGATGAGTTGCTCGACGATGGAATCATCCAGATTTGGACGAGGATTTGAAAACACGAACGTCGAGGTCACCAACGTCTCCCTCTTTGCACTGATGAACAAGGTATCCGAAGCCGAAGAGCCGTCGCTGAGTTCGACCTTAGGTCGACCCAAGAATTCCCTCCTGCCGAAAGGATCCCGACTAAGAGGAGTACAGACGTCCACAGGAGGACCTGTTCTTTCTACCCCACGCTGGTCTAGTTGTTTCGCACTCTTGCCCGACTTTTGCCAAGTCGAAGGGAAAGAAATCCAAGATTATGATGGACACGTTACCGTGGAGGGTACGGATCTTCCTGTAAGACCTTCGTTTTCGAGATCGGGTCCGGTTCGAGAATTCGGTCACTAACAAAGACCCGGAGAAGAAACGAAATAGAAGGATCGCTAAAGAAGCCGAGTGTCTCTGAAATTGCTTTCCTAGAAGAAATTCCGAAGCTGCCGAATATACTACCATTGCTGAATACATACCACTGTTGGGAGGAAGCAGATTTCATCCTCTCTCCGCCGCAGAAGATGAAGAAAACATTCGCAAAATTGCTGCCACATTACCACAGCCCGCATATTACAACGATAGCCGCAAGAAAAGAACTAGAACTACGCCGTTTGCTCGACTGCAAACTTTGGTAGAAAAGTTAGCGAAGAAGGAAAAGCGCCCGTATCGAAATTCTACGAAGGATAGGGCGGGTGCCGGTCGAATCCCGTCTTGGGCCCCGAGTAGAACCCGCCATCATGACGGAAAAGCCGAGTAAAAGGATGAAGGCTAGTCCGCTCGTTGTCGTCTCGGGATTACGGATTAGGGAGGATACCACCTTCCGACATTTGGTCGACGGACCATGCGGTCCTAGACCATCTGCTGCCGGAAGGATGGTATGGCGTCCACTGCTGGGCGATTGAGATTGAAACGAGCGGCCGAGAAAGAAAGTCTTGCCGGGAGACTTGAATGCGAAGAAAGTGCTACCGCGATGAAGGGGACTCGTGAGAAGGAACCCGGCAGCTATCGCACGACAACCACGAAGACACACGAAAGCCCCGCTAGAAGATGCCATGGAAAAGTTGAGAACCGATATCAGACGATTGGCAAAAGAAAGAGAAGAAAAGTTCGGAGATGAGATTGATTCATCGGAATTTATGGACGACGAATACGCGAGAAATCAACATGGTTGAGACACGAGCTTCATCGGCTTCACAAGGTGCTCCTGCAGCGCGCGAAGAGAGGAGCCGGGCGATGAGAAGGCAGCTTCAGGAAAAAGACGACACGATCGCTCAAATGGCGAAAAGGATGGAAGAGATGGCCGTAGCTCTGGCCACTCTCCAGAGTCAAGTACAACCACATAGAGAAACACCCCCGGAGGTTATTCACATTGTAGACGGAGGAAAGGAGATTACGTCCGTCAATGGGGATGATCAGCTAAAAAAGGATACAACACAAAGTATGATTCACGAAAAGGATATCGAGAACTTGGTAGAACGGCGAGTGCGAGAAGCCTTAGCACAATCGAAGAGCGGGACATCCATTCGGACGGGTAGACCTTACCCCGAAGAGTTCGACGCCGTCCCGATACCGAAAGGCTTCGTACCACCTCTGTTTAAGACCTTCGATGGAGCAGGAACCCTCGACAGGCATGTAGCACACTTTCGTGCCGGTTGTTGCAATGCGGCGGGAGCGATGCATTACTCTTCCGACGGTTCGTCGGCGGTGCGTCGGGAATCGCCTTCGGCGGTATGCGGAGTACCAAACGGTTCGGTAAAGACATTCTCGGAGCTAGAGAACCTCTTCATCGAGCGATTCGCGGAGCTCGACACCACATCACTATAGGTGATTTAGTGGTAGAGAAGCGAGCGAATGAAACTTTGGTGGATTACATACTCCGATGGAGGAACTTAAGTATGAAGTGTGAACCACAAGCTGCAAGAACAACATGCGGTCGGCATTTTGCTAAAAAGCATTCACGGCCCGATAGCACTTCTCCTCGAGGATTTACTATTAAGACTTTCGAGAAGTTGTTAAGCAAGGCCGGAAGCTTGCAAGAGGAGGCAAAGCAATTAAGTTTCACCGACAAGACGGATAAACAAAAGCCTGTAAAGACTTTTGAAAAGAAATCCGGGATCGTCGCGGCGGTTGACAAAGGCGAGCAGCCGATGCAAATACCACCAGAACGGCCGCAACAACCACAACGAGATTACCGGCAACCCGGCCCGGCTATCGGTCATCTCCGCGATATGAACAACCACCTCGTCGCATGACGTACATTAAGAGAGCTTTTGAGCGAGAGAATATCCGTTCAAGAATGAAGCGATGCCGAAAATGTTCCGCGGTCGATGAAGACTCCGGATTTCCAGTGCCGAGCCTAAAAGACCGGAGGAAGTCGACAAGAAGGGTGATCCCGACTTTTGCCCTTACCACCAAATGCTTGGACACAAAATAGAAGATTGCATTACCTTCGAAAGTTGGCTCGATGACGACTCGCGGAAAGGGAATATAACGATCCGAAGGAGTACATGAAGGAACCCCAGAAAGGAGGTTCCGTCAATGTTATCTCGACTGATCCCATCATTCGATAGATCCCTATACAGCCGACGATGGATGGACTACCGCTTGGACGAGGTCTTCGAAAAAGATTTTAGACGACATCCGGACCGCTTCGGTACGAGCTTCAATTCGAGTTTGAAACACGTTAAGCCGGTACTTATCACTTGCGATAGAAGAACCACCTCGACAGGAGACGATTGAAGAGAAGAAGAAAATTGACGAAGAAGAGAAGGCGAGGCACCTAAGGCTAGACTAGGGGCTGCTTATCCTAGGATAGTTGTTTCCGATTCGGGGGAGAAATCCCTCGAACCCCTGACTCTGTATGATTATCTGCTCACTTCGGTGGGATCATATAATGATAAGGGTGATGGCATTGGCTACGTTTTGATTGTGTCTAACGATTACGTAACTAACGATAATCCGGATATCGATTTCGATACCAACGACAATTCTCAAATCATACACCATCTCGACAAGCAAAATAACGAAGAAGACATCCATCGAGGAGGCTACGAGAGTTCAACAAGCAACGAATTTATCCGCGAGTTTCGAGGAGCTCCGATCACGATAGAGTTAGAGCCTTCGGACTGCTGAAGCTAATCCGGAAGAGCTCGTCATTCCGATTCAGAAGAGACACCGGCAAGCTCAACAATAGGTTCGAAGAAATTACAGAAGTCAACTTAAGAAGTGGAAAAGTTCTACCTCCGAGAATGGGTCCAAAAGACAAAGGAAAGCAGGTGGTTGCTCAGGAAGAACCAACCCCGGCGGAAGAAATACCCATTCGAGAAGAAGCAGAGACACATGAAAACAAAGTGGACTACAACGTGCTAGCCCATCTTAGGAAACTACCGACCAAGCGAGCATCTACGACGCTCTCATCTTATCAAAGGAGATGAGAGAAGCTCGATCGAGGCCTTGCTCGATCCGGAAATTTGCTTAGCTCAAATGGCGGAGAGTCCTTAGATGAGGTTTGCTCGTTAAAGGAACGACGAGGTGTTACCTTCACGGACGACGACTTACTACTTGGAACGACGAGATCACAACCGACCGTTGTACATTTCGATTACAATCGGAAGATTTACACTCTCCGGAGTATTGGTGGATCCGGGAGCATCAATCAATATAATGAATCTTCGAACGCTAGCATACTTGAAATTGATGCTCGCGAGCTCGAGGCGGACAAAATGTTATTAAGAGGATTCAACCGGAAAGGAGAAAGAGCCCTCGGCTCCATAACACTTGCTAATGAAGACCGGTGACTTAGCAAAGACAACCGCGAAATTTCACATAATTGATTCGAAACGTCGTTCAACGCTCTCTTGGGCCGACCATGGATACATGAAAACGAGGATGGTACCATCATCTCTACATCGGTGCATCAAGTACTACGATGGAGGAGAACGAGTGCATCAAAGGTGACTTACAACCATTCTCCGTACATGAAATTGGAATCCACGAGGATGCGGCTTATTATGCACCACCGAAGAAAACGATCTTCTCCGGAGATACCATAACAAATGAAGCGAAGAAAGTTCGGGACAACGAAGAACACTGAAGTTCTAGTCCAACGATCACTCACCGCTCCCTTACGGCGAGATGGTGAAGGTTTCTCCACAACTCGCATCCGAGGTCGAGGCCGGGGACGAGGTCGTGGTAGAGACGTTAGGACGATTGGACAGAGGAAACCAACCATCAATGTTGATTGGGAAGGTAGTTCTGAAGAAGAAAAAGAAATCAAACAAGAAGCAGCAACAATAAGTCAGAAAAAGCCGCAATTCAGAATCCCTCTCGAAGATGAAAGAAACGAAGAATATAAATCGATGTACGAGAAGATTAACCACTATGTACATACTATGACCACGACCCCGATCCGTTCTAATAAGATCGAGGGTATGGAGGTCGAAGAGGTACGTAGCGGTGGTGCAAAACCAATCAAATTCTACCGTGGTGCTTCTTCTTCCAAAGCCGAAAATAATGTACAATTTGAAGATGCTACTTCATCGAATTAATGGAATTGCCTTTTGAGTGGTACTCTCCCTGTGTTCAAAATTTAATTCAACGTGGTTTCTTACCTCGACGGTGGACAAAAGGTCGATCACAACGTTTTGAAAATTTATGGAATAACTCCGGTCGTCCACCTGACTCAAAGCATGGTCTCGGATTCGGCACGGTAGGATCGGTTGATGATGCTGAATTTTGCTTGGTTATCACTGCGAATCTAATGAAAGCTGCATGGAAACTATGGACGAACTCGAAGATTTGCAAATTGGAGACGCTCCACGGAGTTCGAAGAAGAAATCAAATCTACGATAGATGAGTTAATAGAAGTTAACTTAGGTACTAGCGAAGAGCCTAGACCTACCTTTGTTAGCTCTTTACTCAATAAAGAAGACTCCGAAGAAATAATCGAGTTATTAATGGAATTTAAGGATCATTTTGCTTGGAGCTACGATGAGATGCCGAGTTTAGCTCCGGAGGTCGCGAGTCCATAAACTAGGAGTGGACCCTACTTCGTTCCGGTCGGACAAGGTCCGGAAGAATGCGTCTAGAAATCGAACAACAAGTCATAGCTGAAGTTAAAAAGCTAATAGACGCTAAATTTGTCCGTGAAGAACAATACCCGACTTGGTTAGCCAACGTGGTACCGATCGGGAAGAAGAATGGTCGGATCGGAATTTGTGTGGATTTCGAGAGATTTAAACAAGGCATGCCCGAAAGATGAATTCCCGCTACCGATCCCGAATTAATGATCGACATCGCTTCGACACATGAAATATTCTCATTCATGGATGGATCTTCAGGATACAACCGGATAAAAATGGCTCCGAGAAGACGAAAAACTTACGGCATTCGAACGCCGATCGGAGTATTTTGCTACACACGGTGATGCCATTCGGATTGAAGAACGCAGGAGCAACCTACCGAGAGCAATGACAAGAATTTTTGATGATCTCATCCACAATCAAGTCGAATGCTACGTGGACGATGTGGTCATCGAAAGCAAAGTAAAGGACAACCATTTGTATGATTTGAGAATTGTTTTCGAACGATTAAGGCAATTTAACCTTAAGATGAATCCCTTAAAATGCGCCTTCGGCGTCACCTCCGGGAAATTCTTAGGATTCGTTGTCCGACATCGTGGAATTGAAATCGATCCGGAAAAGATTAAAGCCATCTTAGAAATGCCGCCTCCCAAAACCTTAAAACAACTACGATCTTTTCGAGGAAAGTCGGCATATCTTCGACGCTTTATCTCGAACTCGTCGGGTAGGTGTCGGCCTTTCTCGGCACTAGTTAAAAAGGACGCCAAATTTATTTGGGAAGAGAAATGCCGAGAGGGCCTTCGAGGACATTAAACAATATTTAATGACACCTCCTGTCTTAGCGGCCCAGATCTCGGGTAGACCGCTAATACTTTATACCGCGGCTTTAGACGACTCTCTCGGAGCCCTGTTAGCCTGGAGTCGATGATGAGGGTAAAGAAAATGCTCTTTATTACTTAAGCCGTCGTTCTATCGTCGACGGAAATAAGGTATCCCGCAATTGAAAAGCATTGTTTGGCCACGATCTTCGCCGCTCAAAAGCTCGGGCACTACATGCTTTCTCATAAGGTCAACTCGATCTCGAAGTTTAATCCATTGCAATACTTGATGACTCGTCCAACGCTTTCGGCGGACTTGCCGGATGGTCGATGATATTATTGCAATTCGATATAACTTTCGTACCTCTTCGTGCCGTAAAGGGACAAGCCTTAGCGGACTTCCTTGCGGCACACCCTTTGCGGCGAGAATCGCCTCTCGATGACGATCCGCCGGATGAACAAATAATGAATCTAGAAGACCTTGATGATCGACGTTGGGAATTATATTTCGACGGAGCATCTTCGACACATAAAGACGAAGAATCGCAAGTGATAGTGCCGGTAAGGCGGGAATCGGGCTAATCTTTATAACACCGGAGCGGGGAATGTTAAGATACTCTTACCACTTGACGGAGCCGTGTACGAACAACGAGCGAATACGAAGCCCTCATAACGGGACTCGGAATTAACCATTCGAATGGGGATAACGAGACATCAACATCTACGGGGATTCACAGTTAATCATTCAACGGATCGCCGGACGATACGGAATTTTAAAACCAAGACTCGAGCAATACTTCCAGGTATGCCATACAATTTGTTGGAACGGATTCCAAATGTGACAATCTACAAAATTCCCAGAAGAAAACGCTCTGCAGCGGATGCGCTAGCTCGTCTCGCAAAAGAATTTGCCGTTTGCAAGATGAATCGATGGAAGTGTCGGTGCACGGACGTCGGGTCCTATCACGACTTGACATAGACACGATACACAAATCGGAAAAGGAAAAAGGATCGGTTGCGACGATGACGGAAAACACGGAAGATTGGCGACGACCATTGATGGATTACCTACAAACGGGGAAACTACCGGATGATGGGTCGTTAGCCCATCGGATCAAGAAAAGAACTGCGTCCTACGCATTAATAAACAACACATTATACGGAAGGTCTTTTGATCAAATGTGGCTAAGGTGCCTAAGCGGGTCCGAAGCCCGTGAAATTGTTAAGGAGGTGCATTCGGGACTCGTGGCGCTCACCGATCGGGTCCAAAGATGAAAATGAAAATTAAAAGACTAGGGTACTACCGGCCCTCGATGATGACCGAGCGCATGAAAATCGCCGAGAGGCGTCACCGATGCCGAGTGCACGGAGTGGTTCTACACCAACCTCCGAATGTGCTACATCCAGACAATTGCATCGTGGCCATTTGAATGTTGGGGCACGGATATAGTGGGTCCGATAGAACCGCCATCGTCGAAAGGACATCGCTTCATTCTTGCGGCTACGGATTACTTTTCCAAGTGGGCGAGAGGCGGTTCCACTTAGAAGTGAAAGCACATCACGTGCTACAATTTTTCGAGAACCAAGTTGTCTACTGTTTCGGGGTGCCGCGCGAGATCATCTCGGATAATGGGTCGGCATTCGGAAGCACACAAATCAACAATTTTGTCGGGAGACACGGAATCGGCTGGCGATATTCAACAATTTACTACCCAAGAGCAAACGGCCTAGCCGAGGCTTTTAATAAAACTCTCGTTCAAATTTTAAAGAAGACTTTAGACGACGATAAGAGAAATTGGCACGAGAAGTTGTTAGAAGCCTTATGGGCCTACGGGACAACCTTCGAACACCTACGCAAGCTACACCTTACGCTGCGGTGTATGGGTCCGAGCGGTGTTACCTTTAGAGGTTCGGCTCCTTCACTCGGAATTGCGGTTGCAAATAAAATCACAACGAAGAGAACGCCAAATTACGACTCGAAGAATTAGAGAGCACCGGAAGGGAAAAGACTTGCGGCGCAACGAATTTAGAATTATACCAAGCTAAGATGATTCGGGCTCATGATAAGCGAGTCCGCCCAAGAACCTTCAAAGTTGGTGATCTAGTTCTCGTTCTCAAAAGACCTATTCTTGCACACCGCAAGATAGGAGGAAAATTTGAACCCACTTGGGAAGGACCGTTTGTGGTTGAAGCGGTATACTCAGGAGGCTCCTACCAGCTAGTGAATTGCCAGGGAGAACGACATATGCTTCCGATCAATGGACGATACTTGAAAAAGTATTACGCTACCTGATGTTTCGAAGGAATGAACTTTCCATCCCTAGAAGCACGGGTGAAGTGATTACTTATGATTGAGTCCGAACCCAGAAAAATAAAAAATGTGCCAAAATAAATAAAATCCTGACAATAAAATTTTCCTTGTTTTCTTTTCCAAATCAAAATCTCTTACCTGATCTTATCCCACTTCATTCCTGTTAAATTTGAAAATATAAAAATAATAATAAAACAAGATGTCTTTAATAAACATTTTCTTGATGTTCTTGTTCTTAGTACGACCCACGATCCTTTTCCTTGTCTTTTCGCAGGGAAATGTCGAGCGGGCGGTTGGTCTTGAACTTTAAGAATGGCGTAAGCCTTGCACTTGATGAAAAGAGGGTGAAAGATGGAGCGATAATCGAGATTGACTCGGATTTCGCACCGGCGGGCCTACGATACGAGGAAAGTGAGCTGGGTCCCGGTTGGCCGAGAAGAGCTGCCCGGACATACGGTGATGAAAGTGGGTGGCCCAAGCCACCAATCCGAGCAACAAGAAAAGAAAGACAAATATTGAAGAAGATAAGAAAATGAAGTACGTAGTCGCTACGACGGAGGGCGAGCTTGTCGGCGCCGCGCCCACGAGAGATTCAAGAAGTTCGGAGAGCTACTCTCACGACGAACGCAACGAAGAAATAAGAATCGCCGTATCCGTAAGATGTTGACAAAACTAGGCGCGGATCGGCACGACGAGGCGATTGCTTAATGTCGGTGCATACACTTCGAGGACACCGGTTCACCGAGAACCGGAAGAAAGGAGGCCGGCTCCTAGGATGACGAAAGAACCGGAGAAATCTCACAAAAGCCGAGAAGAAGAAGGCTACCACGCCACCGGATAGAACCACCAGGTGGTGCATGACCTTGTTGCGGAAGCAACCCGGGGGATGTCCCGACGAGCATCATCCCCGAGGAGCCGAGGTATGCGGGGAGAACGTGAAGGGGTTGAACCTTATATCCCACAATATGTCACAAGGCCTCGCCATCGCGAGATCATTCGGAATACGAGCTGGAGAGAATGCAAAATGTTGAAAAGAAAACCTTTGAATACTTTGAAAGGATTAGAGGCGAGAAGAATCGATATACTTGGAGGGCCTCGAATTACATACGGACGTATTTTCGGAATATGAGCGAGCGGCAAATCGTGGATTGCATCCGGGATTTGAAAAGACTGGGCCGAGCGAGCCGCCTAAGGGAAAACACATACTCGAGCCCGGAGATGGATGCCGGGGAAAGGAAGAATCACAATACAATGTGGATCTTCATTACAACTTTGCGAGGACGGGAAGGAAACCCGCCAGGGAATACTTCGTCATGGGCGAGTGGACCCGATGCCATTAGTCATCAAGAGAATGGTAAAGAGATTGATAACATGGAGAGTACTCGCCGGCGAGCTGCATACCCAATAGCTGCATCATCAATATCTACAAACGGGGTGATTGTATACCCCCACACATTGATCACCATGATTTTGTCGGGCCTTTACGCACGATCTCTTTTACGAGCGAGTGTAACATCATGTTCGGATCGACCTCCGGATAGCGGGCCCGGGTGAGTTCGAGGGCCGGTGAAGATACCACTACCGGTAGGTTCCGTCATGATGCCGAAGGGTAACGGAGCGAGATATCGCCAAGCATTGCATACCGGGAGTACCGGTAAAGAGGATTTCGGTTACGTTCGGGAGGATGGACGACGGAAAGACACCTTACCATTTCCGACCGGACCGGAGCTAGAAGGCCTCCGGCCTTACGAGCTGTGAGTTACATGGAAAATATCACACCTCCAATGTACATCCATACGGCATCCTTGCTAAGGATGGCTTGGAAGGTGATGTTATTGACCATGTATCTCACTATTCAGACATGGACTTTTGACAGATGCTTCTTTAGATGGATCAACAAAAGATCATACACGATCCGTTTTGAGTTTACATGGATTGTATGAAATATATTCCGGATCGAGTTGTACGATGTATCTTCTACATGATTGGAATGAAAGTGACCATGTCACATTTTTGGCCTTCACCTCTTTTGTGCAAATTGATTGGGAAACGCCATTAAAGTTAAATGAACTTCGAACAAAGAACAGAAAAGAAATAAAAAAAAAAGATAAAAGAAAACTTTCTAAAAAAAATCTAAAAAATGACAAACACCAAATTCACATGAACGTTAAACAAACAACAAAATAAAATTTGAATCATTAAAGGATAAATAAAATCAACAAGAATGTTAAATCAAATTCTCAATCAAATTTCGAATCAAATTCTCAATCAAACTTCAAATTTCATCTTCCAAATTTCAAATCGAATCTTAAATCAAATTTCAACCGAGTTCAAACTCATCATTTCAAATATCAAATTCAAATTCAATCTTTCCAGATTCCAAATCTCTATCAAATCTCAAATTTAATCTTTCCAGATTCCAAATCTCTATCAAATCTCAAATTCAATCTTTCCAAATTTCAAATCTCTATCAAATTTCAAATCTCAAATTCGATCTTTCCAGATCTCACATCAAACCTTACATCAAATTCAAACCTTTGGGTCGAGGATTTTACATCCAAGACTGCACTGCTTTAGGATTCTCTTCCTATTGCACTTTGAAATACATCAAATTCAAACCTTTGGGTCGAGGATTTTACATCCAAGACTGCACTGCTTTAGGATTCTCTTCCTATTGCACTGAAATACATCAAATTCAAACCTTTGGGTCGAGGATTTTACATCCAAGACCGCCTTGCTTTAGGATTCTCTTCCTACTGCACTGAAATACATCAAATTCAAACTTTTGGGTCGAGGATTTTACATCCAAGATCGCACTCTGCTAGGATTCTCTTCCTACCGCACTGAAATACATCAAATTCGAACTTTTGGGTCGAGGATTTTACATCCAAGATCTGCATCGCTTTAGGATTCTCTTCCTATCGCACTGAAATACATCAAATTCGAACTTTTGGGTCGAGGATTTTACATCCGAAGACTGCACTTGCTTTAGGATTCTCTTCCTATCGCACTCGAAATACATCAAATCCAAACTTTTGGGTCGAGGATTTTACATCCAAGACTGCCTTGCTTTAGGATTTTCTTCCTACGCACTGAAATACATCAATTCAAACTTCGGGTCGAGGATTTTACATCCAAGATCGCATTGCTTTAGGATTCTTTTCCTATTGCACTGAAATACATCAAATTCAAACTTTTGGGTCGAGGATTTTACATCCAAGACTGCACTGCTTTAGGATTCTCTTCCTATTGCACTGAAATACATCAAATTCAAACTTTTGGGTCGAGGATTTTACATCCAAGACTGCACTGCTTTAGGATTCTCTTCCTACTGCAGCTGAAATACATCAATCCGAACTTTTGGGTCGAGGATTTTACATCCAAGATCTGCCTTGCTTAGGATTCTTTTCTATCGCACCGAAATACATCAAATCGAACTCTTGAGGTTACGGATTTTACATCCAATACCGCATTATTCTGAGGTCTTTCCTCATTGCAATGACTCAATCTAATCGATTCGATCTTCTTTTGGGGTTGAAGATGTTGCATCTAAAACTTCAAAATTCCAATTTTCATTCCAAATCAAATCCCTTCAAATTAATCTTGACAAACTTCAATCTAAATTAAAATTCCAAATTGAAATTTAAACTCACACATCATAACTTGAACATGAAACAAAATAAAATCTAAATTGAAATTTCTCCCGAATCATGTTATTTGGGATTCACCTCCTTTCCTTTCCCCGGCGAGAGTTCGGGAATCTCCGAGTCTTAGAGATATACTTGACACTCCCAGGTGGAAACTCTTCTACTTCGTCCTAAGTTTGTTACTTGGACATCCGTGTTGGTTTTGTTGATCGCTTCGGTCAACACCAATACGTGCGGTGTGCTCCGTCGACTCACCACACCTATTGGAGGTCCATTTGTTGACCTCATTTTTGATGAGGTCTTCTCTTCTTCTCTTTAGTACTTAGGATCTAGCCTTAGGCTTTTCCTTTGACTATCTTAGAGGACTAGAATTGGGATCCACCTTTTAGAAATTCAAACCACTTCTTAACTCCCTGCAAACTCCACAAACTTGACTATAGACCCCTAATCACCTAGAGGGTTGAAATCGAATGTGGAAGTTTAAAGGATGAGTTCCTATAGGACTCTTTGGCCTTAGAGCGCCTACAGGTGGCCTGGTGCAGTGAAAGGGCTGACTTACACATACACTACACCTATGCACTACACTTTCACACACCTCCTAAAACACACCCTTACCTAACTTGACTTCCCGACTCATGTAGGTGATTCACATGGATGGTCCTTAACCCCTAAGCCTCTGGCTAAGAGGGTTAGGAACAACATGGTGAATGCCTCAAATGAGTCCCTTCATGGCTCATGTGGGTTTGATATGGCTTCATGGCTCAACAAAAATGATTTCATTCCACTTACATCCACCCAATCTTCAATTTTCCAAATTTTCAATTTTTGACCCCGGACCTACACCCACCAACTCTACCAAATGCCTCGAAACTACCCAATTTCTCAAAAATTCCCAAATTACCCAAAATTCTCCAAAATCAATCCCAAACATTCCCACATCACTCAAACTGATCATCCATATCCAAAAATATCAAAAATCCCAAAATACCCCCAATACCTTCCAAATACCCAAAATACCCCTTTTGACCCAAAAATCCAAAAATTCAGAAAATTCCCAGAAAATTCCAAAAAATCCCAAATATTCCCAATTTCATTTTGTCCAACTACACCATGGGCCAATTTTGTCAATTTACCCCACTTTTGTCAAAACCCCCAATTTGACCCATTTTAACCCAAAGTAAACCCAATGTCAAACCAAATCTACCCAATTGATCCCAATTCTGGTCCAATTCAATTCTAAACTTCAATTCAACATCCCCAACACCAATCTAGACCAAATACAAGCCCAATTTGATTGGCATTAGGATCCAATTTCACTTTTGGCCTTAAAGCCCGATTTGGACCTATGACCCAAACCTAACCCAAACTCACCCAATTCAACTCCAATTAACCCCAAATCTTTTCTAAACCTTTCTTAACATCCCCATAAACAAAACACTAACATGATTTGCCCAAAACTTTGATCCAAACCCTACTCAAGTTCAACCCAAAGCTAAAAGGCCCAATTTTGACCTAAACCCGAACCTAGCCCAAATGAGCCCAAATCCCAAAATCAAAACCCAACCAAAGCCAAAACCTCTTTGAAACACTCCCATAAACATTTCCCAACATTAATTTTACATCAATTTCAACCCTAGCCCAACATTGGCCCATGGTAGCCCATTTTGGCCCACCTTAGCCTCTTTACCAAAAAGGCCCATATCCAACCCAATTCAAACTCAAACCACCTCAAATTTGTTTCAAACCTCTCATGAAACATCCCTAAACCAAACTCAACAATTATTTGGCCCAAGCCTTTATCAAAATTTCATCCCAAAATCCATTTTAAAATTCAAAAGCCCACTTTCCTAAACCATTTAAAAGCCCATCTAAAACCATTTCAATGAGCCCAAAATCTACCCCAAAGCCCACATGACATTTCCATTTGCCATCCACTTAATCAAAGCCATTACCTAAGTCCTAAATCCATCATCAAATCATTCCAAATCAAGTTCCATACAAATTTCCATCAAATTACCAAAAAATTCCTAAAATCCATTTTCATGAAATTGACCAAGCTTTCCCCAAGTCAAAAGTGAGCCATGAAGCCATGCATGAGCCACATGTGAGCCATGAGAGCCTTGGACACTCCACCATGCCATATTGGGTAGGAAGGAGGGCCCCTTTCCTTAATCCCTAAAGCTCATTAGCCTTAATCATGATTCACCTAAACCTAAATTTAATCCGAATATATTTGGATGGAGACTTCTCCATGCCAAACCAAGTGATCCATTTGATCCCCCACGGCACCCAAGGCCACCTTGAAGGGTGCACCAAGCCCAAATGGGTGAGTTGACCCATTTAGACCCAAAACTAGCCATGCCCCATTCTACTTTGGATCAAAGCCTTTACACTTGGCCATTGCCGATTGCTTGCACAAACACTCAACCACGACCACCGACCTTGAGGGTGACCCATGCTGGCCGGCCGCCACCCGATCCTACGGAAAACGCCATGCCCGAGACCTCGGGAGTGAGCCAACTTTGGAATTCCACCTTGCTTGAGCTGCCCCATGCCCGATGGCCACCATGGTCGTTCTTCCCATGACCGAGAGCAGTCGATCCCGACCCTTGGCCACCCACGGGAGAGCCTCCGACCATGCCTATTTAAACACCACCCCCTCGCGGCCATAAGAAGAGAGTTGCACAAACCTTGCCAAAACTGCGCAAAATTGTTCCGGACCCCTCCTCCTACACGAGCACTTGATCCCGAGTGAGATCCCCCTGCCATTTCCTCTCTGCGAGCTTAATTTCGGAGTTGAAATCCAAGCCCAAAACCGAGGACACTTCCCACGGTGAACCAATCCCCAAATTGATTAGTCCTACACCTTCACCGGACCGAGGGAAGGTGTCCGCCGACAAAAGCCCCATCTCCGGGCCACCCGGTTGCTCCGGACTCCAAGCTTTGTGATCGAGCTGTGGTCGAAGTTCGACCTAGACGATTCACTGGACCGGGAGACTTCATCCGGAGCTTGCCGGGATCCGATCGAAGGTGCAACAACTCTCGGATCGAAGCTTCACTTCTCCGAGCAAAGGTATGAGCTAGTTCTTCATCCCGAGCTTCCGGAGATTCTCCATTTCAAATGCCTTAATTTCAATGCATGTTTACAGTATGGATGTGTTCGTCTCTTCGAGACGAATCCATAGAGCATAAGAACACGAAAATCCATTGAGAATCGAGTGAGTTCTTAGGGTTAGAGTGTGGACGGTCACGGGATCGCACCAGTCATGGACGATGAACGGATGCCGTCCATTTAATACACGCGCGGACGGACGGCTCAGATGGCGTTGGACCGGGAGACGGTACGAGAACCGCGGGGCCCGGTTTGGCGACTCGGATGGCGGCGTCGAATGGGAGCGCGCCACCTGGCGTTTCGGAGCTGCCGAGGTTGACGCGGCGCCGCGTGGATAAGTAAATAAATAGGGTATTTTCCTATTTATTTAATTCCCTAAACTTGGAAAATTCATATCTCTGTGTAGAAAAATCACAAAAATAAAATAAAAATACCCCTTGCTCGGTGAACGGAGGAGAATAATGTGGAAAAGAAATTAATTAATTTTGTCCAAGTATTTTATTTTTAATTAATTATTTACTTCCTGCATTGTTTTAATTCTCCATGCATGTATACAATTCACCATGGCATGAGACCATAGGGCTTTTGAAGCCTCGAACTTAGGAACATTCCACGAATTTTCCGAGGTCGGAGAGCCATCTCTGTGAAAAGTTATTGATTTTTCAAATGCATGTTCGTTGTTTTAAGTATTTTAATTTCAAAAATTAGCATGTTGTGAAATAAATTCTAGGAAAATTTGGTGATGTTCCTTATGACCAGAGAACCTTAGGAAAAATAGGATTTGAGTTAATTCACTTAGATTAACCCTAATTGGCTTAAGCACTCAAAATAGGTCTCTAATTAATTAGAGTTAACCATAGATCAAATTGACTTGAAATCAATTCTCCACTGACCTTTAGGATCAGAGGAACCCACCATAAAAATTTGAGGTCAATTGGACTTGGTTAGCCCCACTAATTGGGTTAATTAAGCCGACTTAGCCATTTTAAACTTTAAAAATTCATAACTTTCAAAATATCTTTCAAAAATTCACCAAATTGGTTTTGGAGTCTCTCTGATATCAGGGGAGTTTAAGAAAATTAAAATTTCAATTTTCTAAAAAAGTTGATTTTTAATATTATTTTAATATTTTTAATAATTAAAAAATGATAAAAATCACAAAAATAATAAAATTCACCAAAATGTCATATTTTGAATTTTAATCACTTAGGAACAAGTCCCATATTTTTCCTAGGTCTATTTAGTGAGATATTAATTTTTAAAGCTCAAGGGTAATTTTAAAATTAAAAAATGTATTTTCTAGCATTTTCACCAAAATAATTATAATAAATCAAAGAAAAATCAGAAAATTGTAAAGTTTGGTTCTCTGGAATCCTTGATATTAGAGAGAATTTTAAAAATTATAAAATTTATTTTTCAACATTTATTTTATTTTTAAATTAATTAATACTCCAGAATTTAAAATAATTCTAATAAATAAAATATAATTCAAAAAATTACAAAATTTGGTCCAAGTGGTCCTCTGGTCATTAGGAATGTCCCCTAATTTTCTTAAGGACAGAAACTTTCCCTTGGTCATGTTATTGAATTTTCCTTGGAAATTTCTCTTTTCTACAAAAAATAATTATATAAATGAATTAAATACAGAAAAATCACATTTTCTCCTCTCATGTCTTCATTGACACATAAGTGAAGTCACATAAAAATTTCAAGTTCATTTGAGTTCAATTTAGTGAGTTATGAAATTATTAGGCTTAAAGGGCAAAATGGTAATTAAAATTTTAATCCTTTAATTAAAACTTTAGGTTTAATAAAAAATTAACAAGTAAAATATTTGATCCTAATCTGATTTGGATGATTGAAATTAAATAATCAAAGGGTAGAAACCCATTAAGCAATTTAAAATGATTAAACTTTAATTAAATAATTAATTGAATTTGGAAGAATAATAAATTTGGAATTATTAAAATAGGGATATTATTAGGAAGAGATTTATCCTTTAATTTAAAAAATCCCTAAATTAATCATCTCATTAATACTCAACTCTTAATTAAAATGATAACTCAAATTTAAAATATTAAAAGACTTAATCATTAAATTAAATTAAATCATTAAACTTTTTTCAAAAATTTTCAATTAAATTAAATTAAATTAAGATTAAAAGTTGAATTAAATAAAATTAAATTAAGTTAAATTAAATAAACAAATTAAATTAAATTAAATGAATTAAATACATTAAATTAAATAAATAAATAAAATTAAATTAAGTTAAATAAAATTAAATAAACAAATTAAATTAAATAAACAAATTAAATTAAATTAAAATTAAATTAAATTAAATTAAATTAAATAAATTAAATTAAATTAAATTAAATTAAATTAAATTAAAATTAAACTAAATTAAATTAAGAAATTAAATCAAATAAATTAAATTGAATTAAATTAAATCAAATCAAATTAAATTAAATAAATTAAATTAAAATAAATTAAATTAAATTAAATTGAATTAAATAACCTCACTTAAGACATGAAGAAATAAATCTAAAATAACTTGAACACTATTCCAAACTTAAATCATTAATTTGAACTTAAATTTGGATCACAAATCATTAAATATCATTTGCCTTAGGAGCCTTAGTTATCATAACTCCTAAGTAGAACATTAAAATGAAATGTTACTTCACTTATAGGACATTCAAATGTCCAGTTCACTGAGCAAGTTAACAAAACTTGAAAACCTCGGACGATTGATTCATTTACACAATTAAATTCATTTGGACTTAAAACAATCCTAGAAATATTGAAAAGATGTTTAAGATTTTTCTTAAGCACTTACTCGATATGATAGGATATTTACAGAAACGATTGAACTTAATTGTTCTTTGATGAAGAAAATCGTCTTCAAACTAAAAACACGGAGAACCTAGACGTCATAGGAAATGACTAGCTTATAGGATTAGGAATTTGGTAGAAAACCATAACCCTTACCTTAGCTTTACTAGGAACTTGCTTAAATATTTTAACTGTGTTTTAAGTGCGACTAGGATGACGGGAAGACCCTCCGGGTACGCTTTTATTTTATTGCGATTCACTTTACGGTAATTTATTTAATCGCATCGCATTTATTTTTCTTGCATGATAAACAACGATTGCATGAAAACCCACACCTTTAGGACGAGAAACCAAAGCCGAAACCCATAACTAAATTAAAAGACATTACAAGATAAAATTCACCTCACGACATTCCAAAATATAAGACAACTCAAAATTTAATCACAAACGGAACAACAAAACTACAACTACAACTAAATTAAAACGTCTCATTGAATGATCGGGAATACCTCGGATGATGTAACCCACGTGTTGCTTAACGGGATTTCCCGCGGTCTAAATGAAAGTGCGGAACTCATTTAGTTGAGTTTAGCAAATTCATCCGGACTAAGTGAATTCGATGAAAATAACGGTGCGGGATGACGGAACCGTGGGATCTTAATCGGTTCGTTTAATCAACTTTAAGATCCGTTTTAATTAAAACACAAAAAACACGTGGAAATTAAGACTTCTCTAAACCAAGACACTTCTCTCATCTCTTGATTTATGATTTCTAAAACTAAACCTCTGCAACAACAAGGAGCTCGGAGCATGGTGGGCGGCACGGCCATCGTCGTCGACGAAAACTTGAACCTACTTCAGCAAAACTTTCTTAGAATTAAATAACAAAGCCATAGGACTTCGAGGTAGTTTGCTCTAGCGCAACATAAATCCTCGACTCTTCGTTAGGCGTTTGCATTGCAAATTAAGCCCTAACCGGTCTTAGGATTCCGAGGTAGTCGTCCGATACGACATAAACCCTCATATCTTCTAGGCGATTTGTATGATTCTATCATATAAATATAAGCCCTAACTAATTAAAATTGGCGAGATTAAAACATTAAATGAACATTAGGACTTTCCTAAGTCCGAGCCAAACAATAGGATAGTCGGGAAATTACCGAAGTTCGCTTCGAATCCGTAATTTCTCCTGCTTTGCTTCCTTTGAATTCCCAAAATAAAAATGTTCCAAATTCGATCCATTCCCTATTGAAATTCCAAAATTCAACCCCTCGAAAACTTAAACTTTGAAATTCTTGAGAGCGAGATTATTGATTATTATCGAGAGTTTTCTTAGGTGATTCCCGTCACTTAAGATGTAATTAACTATAGTGGCTTGCCCTATAGGGAACTTTAAGAACCCGAGTAATATAAACCACTGTTTAATAGTTTCATATTAAGCGGGGAATTTGTCGGCTTATAAAATTGGTTCGCGGACCAAACGGATGTCACAAACCTTTCTAGTTTATTTAATCGAGCCCCATTATCAAGCGAGTGTGTCTATTCTTCGGGATAGATACACGGTTTGTGGTGCGAGCGCTCGTTTGTATAAACTATTCGGGATGTGAGATCGGTTTGATTTCATATCTTAAAATTTTCAAATTTAAAATTATTTTCAAAATCAAATACTACTTTTCAAATTATTTATTTAAATTAAAAATTCGTCGACAATTTCTGTAGGCGACCTCTTTTCAAAAAAATACAACACCACAAACCTAAAAAAAATACGCCGACATGAGGGGGTGGTTCATAACTAGTAGAGGGTATATCTCTACTTGAAGAAGGTACATAATCCCTTGTCCCAGATCTCCATCCTTCGTGGGATTCATATTTCTTTATATTAGCCTGAGTTAGGGGTTTCATAGTGCTCTATCCATTCCTCATCATCTCTTGCCTCTACCCCGGATAATTGGCAAAGTGCATAGATAAGACCAGGGATGTCCTAATCCTCCTCCACTTTCATTTCTAGCAGCGTGGCTAATATGTTTTTATATATAACATTTCCCACATTAATACTCTTCCGGTTACCGAATACGAAATTCAAAGCCGTTCTCATCTCTTGTTACCTCACTATGGTGGTAGGTAGGTAACAAAGTAGAGCAAATAAAATAATGTCGAGCTTTTGATGTTGCATTTAGCATAGAAAGAGGGAAGTTTACCCGTTCTCGCTCGCTTTATCTTCCGGACTCCTTTCCCATCGGTGAGAAAGTCGATCACTTCTTCTAATGGTCCTTCCATAGTTCCGAAAGTTTCATATTCGCTCCAGGTGTCTTGAACTTCATAATATGTGTTAATCCTAGCAGCGTTGAAATCGACAAAAATCCTCTAACCTTTACTCGGTGCATCTTCGACTGTGTTAAATTTGCATAAAATTCTTTTACTACTTCCACAGCTGCTCTGTTGGTAACGAAACAGAAGTTTTCCCATCCTCGTTCCTTAATGATTCGCTCAACTTCTCCGCCAGGATTTTTGAAAACTCGATCTTGTATGCACTTTCTTGCTTGAATATTTTGAAAATATCGTGTTTGTGCTCTCGCATTTATGAATCGAGTTTCGTCATAATCTATCCGTCATTTTTGTCGCGGAGCCATTTTTTGATCGATCTATGAAATTCACAAAAATCGTCACTAAACTTCCTAATATTACTAAGGAGGCTTCCTATAACATCTAAGATCAAATTAAAACAAATTTTATGGATTTCTACCGAGTAATTCTTCCACATTTAGGATTTTTCAAAATTTTTCAATGTGGAGAAAATACATGGTGAAAATAAAAAATTTTTGCATAGGAGTGAAGCACTTACCAAGAGAAGATGAAATCCGGTGTTTTTGAGTGATGAAATCGCCTCTAAATCCGAAATTTCGTGAGCCCTAGGGTAGTTTTTGCGAAAATGAGAGGTTGGGGATGATGAATAGTGTTTTTGACCGGTCAAAATATATGTTTTTCGCGACCTCGCTGTCAGCGAGATTTTTCTCGCCGTCGGCGAGCTAATATTTTTCGGAACAAAAACTCTCGGGAAAAATCCACTGTCGGCGAGAAATTTTGCTCTAACCTTCGCTGTCAGCGAGATCGATCTCGTCGTCGGCGGGATTTTCTCGCCGTCAGCGAGTTTCCAAAAAATTTAATTTCCGAAATTCGTCACTTATTTTCGTCCTTGATTTGCCTTATATTATATTTCCGATCACATCATTTATTAATTTAATATGAAGATTAGCTACTTATACACAAATAAATTCACACAACACAACAAATTAACTTTAATATTGAAATCCATGAGATGTACAAACTAACATAATTTTAAACTCTATAATCAAACTTCAATTCTCCGATCCTTACTACTAATCGAGCATCGCAAACCAATCCACGACACACTAAATGCCGATACAAAACTATGACGCATATCTCGATTAAGTTTGAGATATTCAAATCATCACTCCACACATAATAAAATCTAAATCAAATCAAATAACATAAATACAAACATACTATGGAAATCTTTACTACTACTCTTCAATGTCGAATCTTCATCTTCTCCGATATTTCGATATGACGATGATACACAAATAAGTTATAGAAAGGCATGAAGGGAAACTCCGAAGACGGATTCTTCGATGATCCAACCCTTCTGTCTCGGTAAATGAAGAAAGCTAGCTTCCGAGTGTCCGGAATGATCAAAGTGTTCCTTCATCCTCCGATCAATGTGATCAAATAAATCGGATATATTGTCGATTGAATCTCTTACTTTCTGCAGTTCTTTCTCCATTCCTTTAATTTTCTTCATAAGTAACTCCGTTTTATCTAAAATAGGCCTTGTTATACGATTATTCTGTGAAGCTCTATCAGAGATAAATGTAATTTCATCATTATTGTCCAAAGTAGGAAACATATATGTAGGATCAAGCGGCTTCCAAGGTAACAAAACCTTTTCCCAAGCTTCATAAGAAACCTGGTACTGACTGCATAATGCAAAAATAGTATATGGGTGTCCTAGTCCGTGAACTGACCCATGCACAATTAAACCCAATGCGTACTTAACAATTATTGATCCAACATCAATAGAGCGATCCATTTTGAATACAATAATTCAATATAGCGCATTCCTTCGAAACCTTGTTTACCCTCATAGTAGGTAATAATTTAGATGAGATGAAAAAGTGCTTAGTGCTTTGAGACGAGATTCAAAAGTGATGCGGAGAAACTAACATACTCGTCTTCACGCATTTCCCAATCTTCCGGTTCATCGATCGGATATTGAAATATCTCATTCGTATTATATCGAGAAGGCACAAAATTTGAATAGTGACATACCGGGGTGTTTTCTATAGAGAATAATTCATTTACTCTTGATGGAGTAAACGTCACCCATCTTCCTCGGACATAGACATTCCCATTGTTGATCGCATGTAAGTTAGAGTAGAACTCTTTCACAACTGGAACAACAGCAGACGTAGTGTAACAAAATACCTCCCGAAGCAGCTGCCGCGCGATCGTTTCTTCTATCTTCGTAGTGGAATTCTCTAATCCTCGATTGACAAATCCCCGTTCCTTGATAACTCTTTTCTTTACCAAAACCTTGTTGAAGATCCGATGCGCTTCCGCACTCACAAGTTTCCTACGGTTAAACACTCCATAATTAGAGGAATCTAAGAATTTGGAGGCCATTATGGTGAATGGAATGAATTCTAGTGAAGAAGGCAGATCTAGAATGATTGAAGAATGGGTTTTCACAAAGGAATTGGTGTTGAAACCGTCCAAATCGGCATTCAAATTATAAATAACTCATCTTTATAACTTTCTCGCTGTCGGCGAGAAGTTTCTCGCCGTCGGCGACTCAGTTATAAAAACTGTCTCCCATGTTCTCGCTGTCGGCGGGACGTTTCTCGCTGTCGGCCGAGCTCGATAAATAAACTGAATTTAAATTAGGCGCGAACCTCGCTGTCGGCGAGTATCGACCTCGCCGTCGGCGAGATTCCAAAATAATGTCCAATTTCGCTCTAAATCAAATAATTTCTTTTCTCATCAAAATGGTTCGAATATGTGATGATTCTTAATAATAATTGAGTAGTAAAGTTTCAATAATATAGACTAACTATTAAGATACAATAAAAATGGATAACTAATATGGGTTGCCTCCCATAAAGCGCTTGGTTTAACGTCGTCGATCCGACCTAATTTCAATTATTAATCGAGTCGACTAAGCATTAAAACCTCTTTATAGTTAGGTCTTATACCTTCGAAATATGGTTTTAATCTATGTCCATTAACTTTAAATTTATGTCCAGCTTTTGGATCTTCGATTTCTATAGTTTCGTATGAAAATATTTGAGTTATGGTGAAAGGTCCTAACCATCGAGACTTCAATTTTCCGGGAAACAATTTCAATCTAGTATTATATAGCAAAACTTCCTGTCCCGGTTCAAAATTTCTCCGATTAATCTTCCGATCATGCCATAATTTCATCTTTTCTTTATAAATCCGATCATTATCATATGATTCATTTCTTAATTCTTCCAATTCATTTAATTGCAGCAATCTTTTCTCACCGAGCTTCCTTCATATTATAATTAAATTCTTTAATCGCCCAATATGCTTTATGTTCTAATTCAACCGGTAAGTGGCATGTTTTTCCATATATAAGCTCGTAATGAGTCATTCCAATCGGAGTTTTATAAGCGATCCTATAAGCCCATAATGCAGATGTCTAATCTAATAGACCAATCTAACCTATTTCGGGTTTACTGATTTTTCTAAAATACGTTTAATCTCACGATTAGATACTTCAGCTAATCCGTTAGTCCGTGGATGATAAGCGAGTGGATATCTTATGAGTAATATTGTATTTTTCTACTAGTTTGTGAATGTATTTATTTCTAAAATGAGTTCCTCCGTTAGTGATAATCACTCTCGGCATTCCAAATCTAGTAAAAATATTTTTCATCGAAATTTTGAAACACTCTTAGCATCACACCTAGGTAAAGCTTGTGCCTCAATCCATTTGGAAACATAATCAACAGCTTACTAATATATATGAGTTTCCAAATGAAGGAATAAAAGGTCCCATAAAATCTAATCCCCAAACATCAAAAATTTCAACTTCTAATATAAAATTCGGAGGCATTTCATTTTTTCTAGATATATTTCCTACTCTTTCGACATTTATCGCAAGTTTTAATATATTTGTATACATCTCTAAATAGAGTAAGCCGATAAAATCCGGATTGTAGAATCTTATAAGCAGTTTTATCAGTCCCAAAATGTCCTCCAAAATCATAATCATGACATTTTTGAATAATTGGTTCAGTTTCTTCATAAGGTATACATCTTCTAATAATTAAATCCTTACATTGCTTATATAAATATGGTTCATCCCAAAAATAGGTTTTCGTATCATGGATGAATTTTTTCTCGTTGTTGCAAAGTTAGCATAGGTGGTAAAATATTACTAACTATATAGTTTACTATATCAGCATACCATGGTATTTTCCACTCATTGATATTATATAGTTGTTCATCGGAAAATCGTCTATAATTTCATTTTCAATATCGGATAATTCATGATTTTCTAATCTTGATAAATGATCCACAATTTGATTATCGGTTCCTTTCTTATTAACGATCTCAAAATCGAATTCTTGCATTAATAGCATCCATCTAATTAATCTTGGTTTGGAATCTTTCTTTTGCATTAAATATTTGATAGCGGAATGATCAATATGCACGATACATTTTGTTTCAATCGGATAAGGTCTAAATTTATTAAAACCATATACTACCGCTAATAATTCTCTTTACAGAATCTGTATAATTTATTTCGGCATTATTTAGAGTTTTACTTAAGCATAGTATATAACTTTAAAAATCTTTTCATATCTTTGCCAAGAACTCGCTCCTACAAGATAATCACTAGCATCACACATAAGCTCAAATGGTTTCTCCTGGTTAGGTGAAACTATTATAGGTGTTGTAATTAATTTTTCTTTTAAGAGTTCAAAAGCATTCGAGCATTCGATTGTAAATTCAAATTTCTTGTCCTTTTCGAGAAGTTGGCATAGAGGTTTAGTAATTTTTGAAAAATCTTTTATATAGCGTCCGTAAAATCCGAGCATGTCCAAGAAAACTTCTTACCCCTTTTACCGTAGTTGGAGGTGGTAATTTAGCTATAACTTGAATTTTTGCGGGGTCCACTTCCATGCCTTTTTCCGAAATTTTATGCCCTAATACAATGCCGCCCGCAACCATAAATTGACATTTCTCCCAATTTAGAACTAAATTTGTTTTCTCACACACTTCTAATACTTTTTCAAGATGAGTTAAGCATGTGTCAAATGATGTTCCAAATACAGAGAAATCATCCATAAATACTTCTATTCCATTGTCAATTAACTTACTAAATATAGACATCATACATCTCCGGAATGTTGCTTGGTGCATTAGATAATCCAAAAGGCATTCTTCGAAAAGCGAAAGTTCCACAAGGACTAGTAAATGTAGTTTTCTCTTGATCCTCGGGAGCAATCGTATTTGATGATAACCGGTGTATCCATCTAGAAAACAAAAATACTTATGTCCGAGCTAATCTATCTAACATCCGGTGCTAGAAATGGTAAAGGGAAGTGATCTTTCTTGGTGGTGGTATTTAATTTCCTATAATCAATACATATACGCCAACCAGGTAACTTGTCTTATAGGAATAAGATCGTTATTTTCATTGGCAGTGACGGTCACTCCTCCCTTCTTAGGAACACGAGTGAATCGGGCTTACCCAAGCACTCGTCGTAAATAGGATATATAATACCATTATCTAACCATTTTAAAATTTCTTTCTTAACTACTTCTTTCATTATCGGGTTTAATCTCCTTTGGGGATCCGCTTTAGGTTTATGTTCATCATCTAAAATAATTCTATGCATACGGATTGAAGGACTAATTCCTTTAATATCTGCTAAAGTCCAACCAAAAGTTTTCTTATATTTTTTTAAAGTTTCTAAAAGTTTTTGTTCTTGAGATTCGTTTAATGCGGATGAAATAATAATCGGTAAAGTTGAAGAATTACCTAAATAAGCATATTTCAAATGATCAGGTAATATTTTTAGCTCAAGTTCAGGAGGTTTAATAATTGATGGAACTATATTCTTGTCAGTATTTTCAATATTATCCAAAAATTCAAATCTTTCCTGAATATAATCTAGTTCTTCATTATTATCTTCAATTAATTTAGTGTTTTCTTTTTCTAATTTATCTTCGTAATATTCCTTAAAATGTTCTTGTTGTAAATATTCAAGTATTTCCATCCGAAAACATTCATCATCTTTTTCTAAGCAGCAGGATATTTCATTGATTTTGCAATATTAAATGTAACTTTTTGGTCATTTACTCTCATAGTTAATTCTCCTTTCGAACATCAATCATAGCTTTTCCGAGTAGCTAAAAATGGTCTTCCTAAAATGATAGGAATTTCTTTATCTTCCTCCATATCTAAAACAATAAAATCTACTTGGGAAGATAAATTTATCCACTTTTACTAACACATCTTCAATAACTCCCTTAGGATAGGTAACCGAACGATCGCCTAATTAAAGGGTTACTGAAGTAGGTGTAATTTTTCCTAATCCTAATCTCTTAAAAATCGATAGAGGCTTTAGATTGATGCTTGCTCCTAAGTCACACAAAGCTTTTCCATAAAATTTTTCTCCTATAGCGCAGGTATAGTGAAACTACCAGGATCTTTCAATTTTTCGGAAGCTTCTTCGAATAATAAGCACTACACTCTTCACTAAGTGCGACTCGTTTCATTATCGGTGAATTTTCTTTTCTTATTTAGGATATCTTTCATAAATTTTACATAATTTGGCATCTGATCTAAAGCTTCGACAAAAGGTATATTGATTGTTAATTTATTTAATATTTCAAGGAATTTAGCAAATTGTTTATCTTTTTTATGTTGAGCTAGTCGTTGAGGAAATGGTGGTGGAGGTTTTTCAACGTAAATTTTCATAGGTATTAAAGGATGTTCTAAGTTTGAATCTTGTTGAAGTGTTTCCTTTTCAATTTCCACTTCCTCTTTTGGCTTTCAAGTTCTTTTTGAATTTGAGGTTCTAATTCTTTTCCACTCCTTGGTTGTATTGCTTTAATTTGTTCTTTTCCTTGATCTTTAGGATTTATTTCCACATTACTAGGAAAAGTTCCGGTATTCTATTATTTAGCGCAAGTAGTAATATGTCCAAGTTGAGTTTCGATATTTTTAATAGATGTTCCTTGAATTTGTAATTGATTTCCTTGAATTTGTAGTTGATTTCCTTGATTTTGTAGTTGATGACCCATATTCAAAATTAATTCATCCATAGATAATTTCTTATCTTTGAATCGAGGGTTATTGTTATTGAATCCAAGTGGGTAATTAGGTTTATCGTTTGGATTTGCTTGATTAGGTTGATTCATCCATTGTTGATTAGATGTGTTATTCCAATTAAAATTAGGATGAGTTTTCCAACCAGGATTATAATAGTTTGAATAAGGGTTATTAGTTCAATTATTAATAGCATTTAAAGTTTCATAATTAGATTGAGATTCTATGATTTGTCCAAATGAGTTTTCTTCTAAAGTAGGAGAGTAGTTCATTCCAAAATGATCTAATTTCTTAGATATAGCAGACAATTTGAGAAGCTAACATAGATATTGCATCGTTTTCATGAATGCCGGCTATCTTTTCGGATTTACTCTATCGCAGTGCCATTGGAAATTATTTGTTGCCATTTCTTCGATTAGTGCATAAGCTTCATCAAATGGTTTAGACATTAATGAACCTCCAAGAAGACAGCATCGATGATTGATCTTAAGGATCCTACTAATCCATTATAAAAGGTTTGAATAATCGACTGATACTGGTAGCGCATGATGTGGGTATTTCCTAAGAAGTTCCTTAAATCTCTCACAAGCTTCATATATCGATTCTCCATCTAACTGACAAAAAGAAGTTATATCATTTCTAAACTTAGCAATTTTAGATGGTGGAAAATATTTGGATAGAAATTTTTGTGATAATTCTCCCCAAGTTTTAATAGATCCATGTGCTAACGAATTCAACCACATTTTAGCCTTATCCCTTAATGAAAAAGGAAAAAGTCTAAGTCTTATAAGCATCGTCGGATACTCCTTGATATTTAAAAGTAGCACAAAGTTCTAGAAAACTAGCAAGATGTAAGTTAGGATCTTCAAGTAGGTAAACCACTAAATTGATTGTTTTGTACCATTTGGATAATTGCGAGTTTAAGTTCAAATGAATTAGCAGACTACATCGTGGTTTTGAATAGTTAAATGAATTTCATTTGATGTAGGGTTGGCATAATCTCTTAATGGTCTTTGTTGGTTCATATTTTGAATTTCAGGAATATTCGCCATTTGTGTTAAATTTATAATTAGTTTCTTTTGTTTTCTAATTCTTTTAATTGTACGCTCTAATTCAGAATCGTAAGGTATTAAATTTTCGTTTCCAAATTTAGGCATACAATTTTAGAATAGATATTAATTTATTTATTATGATTATTTTAAAATAGTCCGTTACTCTAAGTAAATTTTTCTTACGATCCCTGCAACGGCGCCAAAACTTGACCCACAATTTTATATTATGATATTTTTAATTTAATTGCAACGACGCCAAAAACTCGACCCCGCTATATTATATGTATAGAATTGTAATTGTTTAAGTTGTGGATGCTACGCAAGTATACGTATCGTATCAAGTAACACGGGCTCTAGTGGAGTCCTCGGTTATCCATCCCACAGGGAAATAGAAAATTAAATAACAACTAATTTTAAAATAATAATAATAATAATTTTAAAATAAGTATACGAAAATTTGGAATTCTAAATTTAAGCGCAATAAAGTAAACTAAGTATTTTAATTAGGAAACTTAACTAAGTAGAAAATTAATACGTATTGAAAGTGCAGGAAATTAAACTAATTGCTAAATAAGTCTTAACTATTCGAAAAAGTATCTTTCCCCTTGTTTAGAAATTTAAGTGATTGATGAATTTAAATAGATAATTTTAAGGTATTGTGACAAATAGGAGCATTCCTATTCTTTACCCTTTAGTCCAGTGTAAAGAATATTGACTAATCCTATGTTTGATTACCGAATCCGCGGCTATGCTCGGGAGGATACCGACCGCCACTTCGTAGCTCCCACGTTCCCTCGCCCGAGGGCTAACATCTACACTTCAACTCTCAAACAATAGGACCGAATTGAATATTTTAGTCCGTCACACTAAAATGCTCAATTCTACGCCCGATGATATTATTTCCCTATTTATTTGCACCTTCCTTCCAAGGCTTTTGAATTCCCGAATATCCGATGTAATTTTTACTATAGTTGATATTCAACATATTTTAACAAATCAAATGGCCAGTTTGAAAGTAAATTAAGTTTTAAGTAAAAATTATCACAATTTATTAATATATATAAAAGTACTTCGTTTAAAGTTCATCAAGTCACTTAATTTCATAACGAGGAGAAAGACTAATAAACTACTCAGAATGCATGGGAACTAAACTAAGCATGGATTTCATTTAAAGTTAAAAACAATAAATACAAATACTTATCTTGATTTATCCCCAAGCAGACTCCTCGTAGTTCCTTTGACTCTTCCTTCCAAGACAAAGACGACTCACTAATTACTCACTAAACTCACTCAAGACACAATTTGACACACAAAACTGCACTTAAAGACTCTTTTTGACACACAAAACTGCACTTAAAGACACAATTTGACACACAAAACTGCACTTAAAGACTCTTAAAAGACTGATTTTCGGCCTCTATATATAGATGTAGGCAAAGGTCCAAGAGGTGTGTAAGCATCTCTTCAAAAGGTGTCCAGGTTCAATGTATCTGCGCCATTTGAACTATCTCGCCATCGGCGACGAACTACCTCGCTGTCGGCGAGGCTTCTAGAAGGTCTTCGAACCGCGCTATCTCGCTGTCGGCGGGCTCGGGCTCGCTGTCAGCGAGACAGTTATAAATCCTTCAGAATTTTCTTCCTCATACCCTCGCCGTCGGCGGGCTCGATCTCGCCGTCGGCTACTCAGCACAAATTGCATTATTTTCTTCCTTTTTGCTCCAAATCCGTTCCTTTTTATGATTTTTGCTTTTATCACCTAAATTCTCCATTTCTGCAACAAAATAAAGAAAATACCTTTCTTTAAAGTGCAATTTCTTCAAAAATAGGTATGAATTTCTTAATAAATTTTTCAGTGATCAATGAACCACCAGCAGTAGCATCAATTATAGACCTAAGGGATCCTACTAACCCATTAAAAAAAGTTTGAATGATTAATCAATCGGGCAGAGCATGATGTGGACGCTTTTTTAGGAGTTCCTTAAAACTTTCCCAGGCTTCGTATATTGTTTCTCCTTCATATTGACAAAATGAGATAATATCTTTTCTAAGTTTAGTAGTCCTTGAAGGTGGAAAATACTTAGCTAGGAATTTCTGAGTTAACTCTTCCCAATTTTTAATAGAGCTAGGTGCTAATGAGTATAACCATATTTTAGCCTTATCCCTTAGTAAGAAAGGAAAAAGCCTTAGCCTAACATCATCGTCTGACATACCGTTATAACGAAATGTAGCACAAAGTTCCAA
>JAKZJZ010000765.1:0-38336 GCA_022702705.1 Papilionanthe hookeriana x Papilionanthe teres
CGGCACTGCTTCATTCTTGAACGGATATTCTCTGCTCAAAAGCTCCCTTAATGTACGTTGCGGACGAGGTGGTTGTTCATACTGTGGAGATGACTGATAGCTGGGCCGGGGTTGCTGGTAATTCTGTTGTGGTTGCTGCGACCGTTCTGGTGGTATTTGCATCGGTTGCTTGCCTTTATCAACTGCTGCAACGATCCCGGATTTCTTTTCAAAAGTCTTTACAGGCTTTTGCTTGTCCGTCTTGTCGGTGAAACTTAATTGCTTCGCCTCTTCTTGCAAGCTTCCGGCCTTGCTTAACAACTTCTCGAAAGTCTTAATAGTGAATCCTTGAGGAGAAGTGCTATCGGGCCGTGAATGCTTTTAAGTAAAATGCCGATTGCGTGTTGTTCTTGCGGTTGTGGTTCACACTTCATGCTTAAGTTCCTCCATCGAAGTATGTAATCCACCAAAGTTTCATTCGGCTTTTGTTTCTCTACCACTAAATCACCTATAGTGATGTGGTGTCGAGCTCCGGCGAATCGCTTGATGAAGAGGTTCTCTAGCTCCGAGAATGTCTTCACCGAACCATTTGGTAATTCCGCATACCGGTCGAAGGCGATTCCCGACGGACTCGGCGACGAACCGTCGGAAGAGTAATGCATCGCTCCCGCCGGCATTGCAACAAGCGGCACGAAAGTGTGCCACATGCCGTCGGGGATTCCCGGTTCCGTCGAAGGTCTTGAACGGAGGTGGTACGAAGCCTTTCGGGTATTGGACGGCGTCGAATTCTTCTGGGTAAGGTCTACCCGTCCGAATGGATGTCCCGCTCTTTGATTGTGCTAAGGCTTCTCGCACCTGCTGTTCCACCAAGTTCTTGATATCCTTTTCAGGAATCATACTTTGCGCTGTATCCTTCTTTAACTGATCATCTCCGTTGACGGATGTAATCTCCTTTCCTCCGTCTACAATGTGAATGACTTCCGGGGGTGTTTCCCTTTGTGGTTGTACTTGACTCTGGAGAGTGGCTAGGGCTACAGCCATCTCTTCCATCCTTTTCGACATCTGGGCGATCGTATCATCTTTCTCTTGAAGCTGCCTCCTCATTACTTCTGGCTCCTCTCTTTCTGCGGCTGCAGGAGCACCTTGCGAAGCTGATGAAGCTCGTGTTTCTACCATGTTGATTTCTGCGTATTCGTTGTCCATGAATTCCGATGAATCAATCTCGTCCCCGAACTTTTCTTCTCTTTCTTTTGCCAATCGTCGAATGTCGGTTCTCAACTTTTCCATAGCATCTTCTAGCGGGGCTTTCTGTGTGTCTTCGTGGTTGTCATGCGATAGCTGCCGGGTCCCTTTCTCACGAGTCCCCTTCATCACGGTAGCACTTTCTTCGCATTCGAGTCTCTCGGCGAGACCTTCCTTCTCGAGCTGCTCGTTTCAATCTCAATCGCCCGGTAGTGGGACGCCATACCATCCTTCCGGCGACGAAGGTGCTAGGACCGGATGGTATGTCGGCCAAATGCTCGGAAGGTGGTATCCTCCCTAATCCGTAATCCCGAGACGACAACGGGCGGACTAGCCTTCATCCTTTTACTTGGCTTTTCCGTCATGATGGCGGGCTCTACTCGGGGCCCAAGACGGGATTTGATCGGCACCCGCCCTATCCTTCGTAGAATTTCCGATACGGGGCGGTTTTCCTTCTTTGCTAACTTTTCTACCAAAGTTTGCAGTCGAGCAAACGGCGTAGTTCTAGTTCTTTTCTTGCGGCTATCGTTGTAATATGCGGGCTGTGGTAATGTGGCAGCAATCTTGCGAATATTTTCTTCATCTTCCGCGGCGGAGAGGGGATGAAACCTGCTTCCTCCCAAGAGCGGTATGTATTCAGGTAGCGGTGTATATTCTGGCAGTTCTGGAATTTCCTCTAGGAAAGCAATTTCAGCAGCTCTGGCTTCTTTAGCGATCCTTCTACTTTTATTTCTTCTTTGGGTCCTTGTCAGTGACGGAATCTTTGAACTGGACCCGATTTCGAAAACAGAAGGTCTTACAGGAAGATCTGTACCCTCCACGGTAACAGGTTCATCATAATTCTGGATTTCTTTCCCCTTTGATTTGGCAAAAGTCGGGGTAGGTGCGAAACAACTAGACCAGGTGGGGGTAGAGATAACGGTCCTTCTACGGACATCGGTACTCCTCTTAGTCGAGATCCTTTGCGGAGGAGGGAATTCTTGGGTCGACCTAAGGCCGAACTCGAGCGAGTGGCTCTTCGGCTTCGGATACCTTGTTCATCGGTGCAAAGAGGGAGACGTCGGTGATATTGACATTTGTGTTTTCAAATCCTCGTCCAAATCGGATGATTCCATTGTCGGGCAACTCATCCTTATAGACGGCGAAGTCCAGTCCATTGGTGAAAGAGAAAATCCGTTTCGGGGCTTCCATTTCGCAAGGTAGATTCGGTTGTCGGTCCCAAGTTATGCTTCTTTTCTTTAGGACGAAAAGAAAGGAATTGAAAAGAGTCCGAACTCATTCTTATCCATGTATTTATAAGAAGGAATCACTTATTAAAAGAATCACTTATTAGAGGGTTTGTTTATTTAGAACGGAGTGTTCAAAGGTGTAGAGAAGGTAAGGAATCTGAATCGGAGTTGGAAAGGAAAAGAGAGTCTTAAGCAAGACTTCTCGACTCGAAGGATCACTCCTAAACTAACACCTATTGGGGGTCCATCCCACCTCAGAAATGAGGTAAAAGGATCTCGGAACCTCTCTGTTTAGGGGTGTCTAAACAGTGGCTCCTAAATCCGAGAGAATGTTGGTTGTACTTGTTCAAGGTAGAAATGAACATAGTATCCCAACGGAAAGAAGGGTAGTTTGATCCACAAGGGACATGGATGCACTACCGATTTTTTTAAGAGCAGAATTATTTGATTAAAATGGAGAGAGGAACTATTCCCCAGCGGAGTCGCCAGAAATAATGTCGGCATTTTTTTTAGGTTATGTGCTTTATTTTGAAAAGGGGGTCGCCTACAGAAATATGTCGGCGTATTTTAAATTTAATTTAAATATATATATATAATTTAGAAAGTAGTATTTGATTTTGAAAATAATTTTAAATTTGAAGATTTTTAAGATATGGAATCAAACCGATCTCACATCCCGAATAGTTTACATAAACGAGCACCGCACCACAAACCGTGTATCTATTCCTAAGGATAGACACACCGCTTGATGGTGGGGCTCGGTTAAATAAACTAGAGGATTTGTGACATCCGTTTGGTCTCGCGAACCAATTTTATAAGCCGACAAATTCCCTCGCTTAATATGAAAACATTAAACGAGGTTTATATTACTCGGGTTCTTAAAGTTCCCTATAAGGGCAAGCCCCTATAGTTAATTACATCTTAAGTGACGGGAATCACTTAAGAAAACTCTCGATAATAATCAATAATTCGCTCTCAAGAATTTCAAAGTTTAAGTTTTCAAGGGTTTGAAATTTGGAATTTCAATAAGGAATGGATCAAATTCGGAACATTTTATTTTGGGAATTCGAAGGAAGAGAAGTAGGAGAGATCACGGATTCGAAGCGAACTTCGGTAATCTCCCGACTATCCTATTGTTTGGCTTGGATTTAGGAAAGTCCTAATGTTTATTTAATGTTTTAATTTTGCCGATTTTAATTAATCGGGGCTTATATTTATATGATAGAATCATACAAATTGCCTAGAAGATATGAGGGTTTATGTCGTATCGGACGACTACCTCGGAATCCTAAGACCGGTTAGGGCTTAATTTGCAATGCAAATGCCTAACGAAGAGTTGAGGATTTATGTTGCACTAGGCAAACTACCTCGAAGTCCTATGGCTTTGTTGTTTAATTCTAGGAAAGTTTTGCTGACGTAGATTCGTTTTGCTGATGACGATGGCCGTGCTCGCCCACCATGCTCCGAGCTTCTTGTTGTTGCTCGAGGTTTAGTTTTAGAACTCATAAATCGGGAGATGAGAGAAGTGTTTGGTTTAGAGAAGTCTTAATTTCCAAGTGTTCTTTATGTTTTAATTAAAACGGATCTTAAAGTTGATTAAACGAACCGATTAAGATCCCACGGTTCCGTCATCCCGCACACGTTATTTTCATCGAATTCACTTAGTCCAGATGAATTTGCTAAACTCAACTAAATGAGTTCCGCACTTTCATCTAGACCGTGGGAAATCCCGTTAGCAACACGTGGGTTACATCATCCGAGGTATTCCCGATCATTCAATGAGACGTTTTAATTTAGTTGTAGTTGTAGTTTTGTGTTACGTTTATGATTAAATTTTGAGTTGTCTTATATTTTGAAATGTTGTGGAGGTGAATTTTATCTTGTAATGTCTTTTAATTTAGTTATGGTTTCGGTTTTGGTTTCTCGTCCTAAAGGTGTAGGTTTTCATGCAACTCGTTGTTTAACATGCGAGAAAAGTAAAGTGCATTGCGATTAAATAAATTGCAAAAAAGTAAATTGCAATAAAATAAAAGCGTACCTGGAGGGTCTTCCCGTCATCCCAAGCCGCACTTAAAACACGGTTAGAATATTTAAGCACGTTCCTAGGTAAAGCTAAGGTAAGGGTTATGGTTTTCTACCAAATTCCTAATCCTATAGCTAGTCATTTCCTATGACGTCTAGGTTCTTTGTGTTTTTGGTTTGAAGACGATTTTCTTCATCAAAGAACAACTAAGTTCAATTGTTCTTATAAACATCTTATCATATTGAGGAAGTGCTTAAGAAGAATCTTAAACATCTTTTCAATATTTCTAGGATTGTTTGAAGTCCAAATGAACTTAATTATGTAAATGAATTGATCGTCCGGGGTTTTCAAGTTTTGTTAACTTGCTCAGTGAACTTAGGACATTTGAATATCCTTATGAGTGAAATGACATTTCATTTAATATTCCATTTAAGAGTTATAATAGCAAAAGCTCCTAAAAGCAAAATGGTATTTAATGATTTGTGATTTAATTTCAAATTAATGATTTAAGTTTGGAATAGTGTTCAAGTTATTTTAGATTTATTTTGAATTCTTTATGTCTTTATATTTAATTTAATTTAATTTGGTTTAATTTAATGTGGTTCAATTTAAATTAATTTAACTTAAGTTAATTTAATGTAATGTGATTTAATTTAATTTAATTTAATTTAATTTAATTTAATTTAATTTAATTTTAATTTTGATTTAATTTAATTTAATTTTATTTAATACTTAATTTAATTTGATTTAATTTAATTTAATTTAATTTAATTTAGTTTAATTTGATTTAATTTAATTTAATTTTTTTTATTTAATTTAATATAATATATCTTAATTTAATCCTTAATTTTTTTTAATTTAATTTTTAATTTTAAAGGAATTTGTTTTAATTTAATTTAAAGACTAAGTCTTTTAATGTTTTTTTTAAATTTGAATTATCATTTTAATTGAGAATTAAACATTAATGAGATGATTAATTTAGGGATTTTTAAATTAAAGAATAAATCTCTCCCTAATAATATCCCTATTTTAATAACTCCAATTTTATTATTCTTCCAAATTTAATCAATTATTTAATTAAAGTTTAATCATTTTAAATTGTTTAATGGGTTTCTACCCTTCAATTATTAAATTTCAATCATCCAAATCAGGTTAGGATCAAATATTTTACTTGTTAATTTTTTATTAAACCTAAAGTTTTAATTAAGGGTTAAAATTTTAATTACCATTTTGCCCTTCAAGCCTAATAATTTCATAACTCACTAAATTGAACTCAAATGAACTTGAAATTTTTATGTGACTTCACTCATATGTCAATAAAGACATGAGAGGAGAAAATGTGATTTTTCTGTATTTAATTTATTTATATAATTATTTTTATAAGAAAATAGAGATTTTCAAGGAAAATTTGATAACATGACCAAGGGAAAGTTTCTGTCCTTAAGAAAATTAGGGGACATTCCTAATGACCAGAGGACCACTTGGACTAATTTTGGTGATTTTTTGAATTATATTTTATTTATTAGAATTATTTTAAGTTTTGGAGTGTTAATTAATTTAAAAATAAAATAAATGTTGAAAAATGAATTTTATAATTTTCAAAATTCTCTCTGATATCAAGGATTTCAGAGAACCAAATTTTACAATTTTCTGATTTTTCTTTGATTTATTATAATTATTTTAGTGAAAATGCTAGAAAATACATTTTTTTTTAATTTTAAAATTACCCTAGAGCTTTAAAAATTAATATCTCACCAAATAGACTTAAGAAAAATATGGGGTTTGTTCCTAAGTGATTAAAATTCAAAATGTGACATTTTGGTGAATTTTATTATTTTTGTGATTTTTATTATTTTTTAATTATTAAAAATATTAAAATAATATTAAAAATCAACTTTTTTAGAAAATTGAAATTTTAATTTTCTTAAATTCCCCTGATATCAGAGAGACTCCAAAACCAATTTGGTTAATTTTTGGAAGATATTTTGAAAGTTATGAATTTTTGAAGTTTAAATTGGCTAAATGGCTTAATCAACCCAATTAATAGGGCTAACCAAGTCCAATCGACCTCAAATTTTTATGGTGGGCTCCTCTGATCCTAAAGGTCAGTGGAGAATTGGTTTCAAGTCAATTTGCTCTATGGTTAACTCTAATTAATTAGAGGCCTATTTTGAGTGTTTAAGCCAATTAGGGTTAATCCGAGTGAATTAACTCAAATCCTATTTTTCCTAGGGTTCTCCGGTCATAAGGAACATCACCAAATTTTCCTAGAATTTATTTCACAACATGCTAATTTTTGAAATTAAAATACTTAAAACAGTGACATGAATTTGAAAAATCAATAACTCTTCATAGGGATGGCCTCGACTTTGGAAAATTCGGGGAATGTTCCCAAATTCGGAGGCTTCAAAAGCCCTATGGTCTCATGCCATGGTGAATTGTATGGATGCATGGAGAATCAAAACAATGCAGGGAGTAAATAATTAATTAAAAATAAAATACTTGGACAAAATTAATTAATTTCTTTTCCACATTATTCTCCTCTCGTTCACCGAGCAAGAGGGTATTTTTATTTTATTTTTAGGATTTTTCTACACAAAGATATGAATTTTCAAAGTTCGAGGAATTAAATAAATTAAGAAAATCCCTAATTTTCTACTTAAGTGACGCGGCGCCGCGTCAACCTTAACGTCTCCGAAGGCACACGCGTCACGATTCCATTCGACGCCGCCATCCGCGTCGGCGCTCCGGGACCCGCCGTATCGCTCCGTCTTCTCATCCGGCGCGATCCCGGCCGTCCGTGCGCGCGTGTATCAAATGAACGGCATCCGTTCATCGTCCCCAAGCCTCCTAACCCGAGAACCGTCCACCTTCTAGCCCCAAGATCCGACTCAATTCTCCATGGATTTTTATGTTCTTATGCTCTATGGATTCGTCTTGAAGAGACGAACACATCCATACGGTAAACACGCATTGAATTTAAGGCATTTAAAATGGAGAATCTCCAGAAGCTCGGGATGAAGAATTAGTTCATACCTTTGCTCAGAGAAGTGTGGCTTCGATCTGAGAGTTGTTGCACCTTCGATTGGGTCCTAGCAAGCTCCGGATGAAGTCTCCCGGTCGCAGTGAATTGTCTAGATGTGATTTCGACCAAGCCCGATCACAAAGCTTGGAGGTCGGGGCAACCGGGTGGCTCGGAGATGGGGCTTTTGTTGGTGGACACCTTCCCTCGGTCCAGTGAAGGTGTAGAGACAATCAATTTGGGGATTGGCTCACTCGTGGAGAAGTGTCCTGGTTTTGGGCTTGGATTTCAACTCCGAAATCGAGCTCGCAGAGAAGAAATGGCGGGGGATTTCAGTGGGGATCAAGTGCTCGTGTATGGGGAGTATTCCGGAACAATTTTGGCGAGTTTCCTTAAGGTTTGTTTCAAGCACCTCTTCATGGCCGAGAGGGGTGGAGTTTAAATAGGCGAGGCTGGAGGGCCTCCTGGGGGAGTTAGGGCTTGGGATCGACCGTTGCTCGGTGAGGAGAAGAACAGCCATGGTGACCACTAGGCATGGGGCGGCTCGGCAAGGGAGAATTCCAATGTTGGCTCACTCCCGAGGTCTCGGGCATGGCGTTTTCCGGCGATCGGGTGGCCGGCCGGCCAGAGTCGGGTCACCCTCAAGCTCGGGTGGGTCGTGGCTGGAGGCTTGTGCGATCAATCGAGGTTTGACATGTGTAAAGGAGTTTGATTTAAATGGAATGGGGAAGGCTCACTTTGGCTTGGTTTGGGTCAACCCACCATTTTGGGCTTGGTGCACCCTTCCAAGCTCGATTTTGAGTCGAGGGAATCATTTAGGTCAGCTTAGAAGGAGTGGTGAAGTCTCCATCCATGATGAGGTGGCTAAACATGGTTTAGTGTGTGACATGCTTAAGGTAAAAAGGGTTTAAGAAGGATTAGGAAAGAGCCCCCTCTTCTTGCCATAAATGGACTAATGACAAGTCAAAGCCCTCATGGCTTCATGTGGCTTGTCTATGGCTTGCATGGCTTGCATTTGGCTTGAAAAAGTTGACTTGTTTCATGAAAAAAGGGTTTTAGAAATATTTGACATTTAGGGGGTAATTTGGCATGAGGATTAATTTGGAATTATTTGATGATTGATTTGGAACTTAGGGAATGATTTTGATCAAATGGATGACAAATGAAAATGTCATATGGGTTTTAGAATCAATTTTGGGCCTTTGGATGTGGTAAAGGATGGGCTTTTAAATGGTTTAGGAAAGTGGGCTTTTAAATTTTAAGATGGATTTTGGGATGAAATTTTGGTAAAGGCTTGGGCCAAATAATTGTTGAGTTTGGTTTAGGGATGTGTCATGAGTGGTTTGAAACAAATTTGAGGTGATTTGGGTTTGAATTGGGTTGGATATGGGCCTTTTTTGGTAAAGTGGCTAAGGTGGGCCAAAATGGGCTACCATGGGCCAAAGTTGGGCTAGAGTTGAAATTGATGTAAAATTAGTGTTGGGAGATGTTTATAGGAGTGTCTCAAAGAGATTTTGGGTTTGATGGGTTTTGATTTTAGGATTTGGGCTCATTTGGGCTAGGCTTAGGTTTAGGTCAAAATTGGGCTTTTTGATTTTGGGTTGAATTTGAGTGGGGTTTGGGTCTAAATTTTGAGCAAATCATGTTAGTGTTTTGTTTATGGGGATGTTAAGGAAGGTTTGGAAAAGATTTGGGGTTAATTGGAGTTGAATTGGGTGAGTTTGGGTTAGGTTTGGGTCATAGGCCCAAATTGGGCTTTAAGGCCAAAAGTGAAATTGGATCCAAATGCCAATTAAATTGGGCTTGAATTTGGTCTAGATTGGTATTGGGGATGTTGAATTGAAGTTTAGAATTGAATTGGACCAGAATTTGGGTCAATTGGGTAGGTTTGGTTTGACATTGGGTTCACTTTGGGTTAAAATGGGTCAAATTGGGGGTTTTGATAAAAGTGGGGTAAATTGACAAAATTGGCCCATGGTGTAGTTGAACAAAATAAAATTGGGAATATTTGGGATTTTCTGGAATTTTTTGGGAATTTTCTGAATTTTTGGATTTTTGGGTCAAGAGGGGTATTTTGGGTATTTGGAGGGTATTGGGAGGTCTTTTTGGAATTTTTGGCATTTTTGGCTAGGAATGGTCAATTTGAGTGATGTGGAAATGTTTAGGAATGGTTTTGAGGAATTTTGGGTAATTTGGAAATTTTGGAGGATTTTGGGTAGTTTCAAGGGCATTTGGTAGGGTTGGTGAGTGTAGGGTCCACGGGGTCAAAAATTAAAAATTTGGAAAATGGAAGATTAGGTGAATGTAAGTGGAATAAAATCATTTTGGTTGAGCCATGAAGCCACATCAAGCCCACATGAGCCATGAAGGGTCTCATTTGAGGCATTCACCATGTTGTTCCTAACCCTCTTAGCCAAGGGCTTAGGGGTTAAGGACCATCCATGTGAATCACCTTTATGAGTCAGGAGGTCAAGTTAGGTATAGGGGTGTGATTTGAAGAGGTGTGTGAAAATGTAGTGCACGGGTGTAGTGTGTGTGCAAGTCGACCCTTCACTGCGACCGGGCCACCTGTGGCAATCTTAAGGCCGAGGAGTCCTATAGGAACTCATCCTTTAAACTTCCACATTTGATCTCAACCCTCTAGGTGATTAGGGGTTTACAATCAAGTTTGTGGAGTTTGCGAGGAGTTAAGAAGTGGTTTGAATTTCTAAGTGGTGGGTCCCAATTCTAATCCCCTAAGATAGTCAAAGGAAAAGCCTAAGGCTAGATCCTAAGTACTAAAGAGAAGAAGGGAAGACCTCATCAAAAATGAGGTCAACGAGAGGTCGGTGTAGAACCACTCCGTGCACTTGGCACCGGTGACGGCTCTTGGCGATTTTCATGCGATCGGTCATCATCGAGGGCCGGTAGTACCCTAGTCTTTTAATTTTCATTTTCATCTTTGGACCCGATCGGTGAGCGCCACGGAGTCCCGAATGTACCTCTTTAACAATTTCACGGGCCTCGGACCCGCTTAGGCACCTTAGCCACATTTGATCAAAAGACCTTCCGTATAACGTATTGTTTACTAATGCGTAGGACGAGTTCTTTTCTTGATCCGATGGGCTAACGACCTATTATCCGGCGGTTTTCTCGTTTGCGAGTAATCTATTAATGGTTGTCGCCAATCTTCCGTGTTTTCCGTCACCGTTGCAACCGATCCTTTTTCCTTTTCGATTTGTGTATCGTGTCTATGTCAAGTCGTGACAGGACTCGACGTCCGTGAACCGACACTTCCACCGATTCATCTTGCAAACGAGCAAATTCTTTTGCGAGACGAGCTAGCGCATCCGCTAAAGCGTTTTCTTTCAGGAATTTTGTAGATTGTCACATTTGGAATCCGTTCCAACAATTTGTATGGCATACTTGGAAGTATTGCTCGAGTCTTGGCTTTAAAATTCCGTACTTGTCCGTCGATCCGTTGAATGATTAACTCGTGAATCCCCGTAGATGTTGATGTCCGTTATCCCCATTTGAATGGTTAATTCCGGTCCCGTTATGAGGGCTTCGTATTCCGCTTCGTTGTTTGTACATGGTTCCGTCAAGTGGTAGGAGTATCTTAACATCCCCGCTCCGGTGTTATAAAGATTAGCCCGATTCCTGCCTTACCGGCACTATCACTTGCGATTCTTCGTCTTTGTGTGCTCGAAGATGCTCCGTCGAAATATAGTTCCCAACGTCGATCATCAAGGTCTTCTAAGTTCATTATTTGTTCATCTGGAAAGTCGTCATTGAGAGGCGATTCTGCCGGCAAAGGGTGTGCTGCGAGGAAATCTGCTAAGATTTGTCCCTTTACTGGCACGGAGAGGCACGAAAGTTATATCGAATTGCAATAATATCATTGACCATCCGGCAAGTCCGCCGGAAAGCGTTGGATGAGTCATCAAGTATTGCAATGGATTAAACTTCGAGATCGGAGTTGACCTTATGAGAAAGCATGTAGTGCTCGAGCTTTTGAGCGGCGAAGATCGGGGCCAAACAATGCTTTTCAATTGCGGGATACCTTATTTCCGTCGGCGATGAAACGACGACTTAGGTAATAAAGAGCATTTTCTTTACCCTCATCATCGACACAGGCTAACGGGGCTCCGAGAGAGTCGTCTAAAGCCGCGGTATAAAGTATTAGCGGTCTACCCGAGACTCAGGGTCGCTAAGACGAGGAGGTGTCATTAAATATTGTTTAATGTCCTCGAAGGCCCTCCGGCACTTCTCTTCCCAAATAAATTTGGCGTCCTTTTTAACTAGTGCCGAGAAAGGCCGACACCTACTCGACGGGTTTGAGATAAAGCGTCGAAGATATGCCAACTTCCCTTGAAAAGATCGTAGTTGTTTTAAGGTTTTGGGAGGCGGCATTTCTAAGATGGCTTTTATCTTTTCCGGGTCGATTTCAATTCCACGATGTCGGACAACGAATCCTAAGAATTTCCCGGAGGTGACGCCGAAGGCGCATTTTAAGGGATTCATCTTAAGGTTAAATTGTCTTAATCGTTCGAAAACAATTCTCAAATCATACAAGTGGTTGTCCTTTACTTTGCTTTTGATGACCACATCGTCCACGTAGCATTCGACTTGATTATGGATGAGATCATCAAAAATTCTTGTCATTGCTCTACGGTAGGTTGCTCTCGCGTTCTTCAATCCGAATGGCATCACCGTGTGTAGCAATATACTCCGATCGGCGTTACGAATGCTCGTAAGCTTTTCATCTTCTCGGAGCCATTTTTATCCGGTTGTATCATGAAGATCCATCCATGAATGAGAATATTTCATGTGTTGAAGCAATGTCGATCATTAATTCCGGGATCGGTAGAGGGAATTCATCCTTTGGACATGCCTTGTTTAAATCTCCGAAGTCCACACAAATTCCGATCCGACCATTCTTCTTCCCGATCGGTACCACGTTGGCTAACCAAGTCGGGTATTGTTCTTCACGGACAAATTTAGCGTCTATTAGCTTTTTAACTTCAGCTATGACTTGTTGTTCGATTTCTAGACGCATTCTTCCGGGACCTTGTCCGATCGGGACGGAAGTAGGATTCACTCCTAGCTTATGGATCGCGACTTCGGAGCTAATCCCGGCATTTCATCGTAGCTCCAAGCAAAACAAGTCTTTAAATTCCATTAATAACTTGATTATTTCTTCGAGTCTTCTTTATTGAGTAAGGAGCTAACAAAGGTAGGTCTAGGCTCTTCGCTAGTACCTAAGTTAACTTCCGTTAACTCATATATTGTAGATTTGATTTCTTCTTCGAATTCTGGTGGAGCGTCTCCAATTTATAAATCTTCGAGTTCGTCCGTAGTTTCCATACAGTTTTCATTAGATTCTCGAAGTGACAACCAAGCAAAATTCGGTATCATCAACCGATCCTATCGTGCCGAATCCGAGACCATGTTTTGAGTTGGGTGGACGACCGGAGTTATTCCATAAATTTTCAAAACGTTGTGATTGACCTTTTGTCCACTGTCGAGGTAAGAAACCACGTTGAATTAAATTTTGAACACAGGGAGAGTACCACTCAAAAGGCAATTCCATTAATTTTGATGAAGTAGCATCTTCAAATTGTACATTACTTTCAGTTTTGGAGGAAGAAGCACCACGGTAGAATTTGATGGGCTTTGCACCATCGCTACGTACCTCTTTGACCTCCATACCCTCGATCTTATTAGAATGGATCGGGGTCAGGGTCATAGTATGTACATAGTGGTTAATCTTCTCGTACATTGATTTATATTCTTCGTTTCTTTCATCTTCGAGAGGGATTCTGAATTGCGGCTTCTTCTGACTTATTGTCGCTGCTTCTTGTTTGATTTCTTTTTCTTCTTCGGAACTATCTTCCCAATCAACATTGATGGTTGGTTTCCTCTGTCCAATTGTCCTAATGTCTCTACCACGACCTCGTCCCCGGCCTCGACCTCGGATGCGAGTTGTGGAGAAACCTTCACCATCTCGCCGTAAGGGAGTGGTGAGTGAGCTGTTGGACTAGAACTTCGGGTTCTTCGTTGTCCCGAACTTTCTTTGCTTCATTTGTTATGGTATCTCTGGAGAAGATCGTTTTCTTCGGTGGTGCATAATAAGCTGCATCCTCGTGGATTCCAATTTCATGTACGGAGAATGGTTGTAAGTCACCTTTGATGCACTCTGTTCCCCTCCATCGTAGTATTTGATGCACTCGTGTAGAGATGATGGTACCATCCTCGTTTTCATGTATCCATGGTCGGCCCGATAGAGCGTTGAATGACGTTTCGAATCAATTATGTGAAATTTCGCGGTTGTCTTTGCTAAGTCACCGGTCTTCATTAGCGAGTGTTATTGAGCCGAGGGCTCTTTCTCCTTTCGGGTTGAATCCTCTTAATAACATTTTGTCGGCTTCGAGTTCACGAGCATCAATTTCCAAGTATGCTAGCGTTCGAAGATTCATTATATTGATTGATGCTCCTGGATCCACCAATACTCTGGAGAGTGTAAATTTTCCGATTGTAACTGAAATGTACAACGGTCGGTTGTGGTCTGCTGTTCCAAGTAGTAGGTCATTGTCCGTGAAGGTAACACCTCGCTGTTCCTTTAACGAGCAAACCTCATCTAAGGAATCTCCGGCCATTTGAGCTAAGCAAATTTCTGGATCAAGTAAGGCCTTGATCAGAGCTTCTCTCATCTCCTTTGATAAGATGAGAGCGTCGTAGATGCTCGGTTGGTCGGTAGTTTCCTAAGATGGGCTAGCACGTTGTAGTCCACTTTGTTTTCATGTGTCTCCTGCTTCTTCTCGAATGGGTATTTCTTCTGCCGGGGTTGGTTCTTCCCGAACAACCACCGCTTTCCTTTGTCTTTTGGACCCATTCTCGGAGGTAGAACTTTTCCACTCCTTAAGTTGACTTCGTAATTTCTTCCGAATCTATTGTTGAGCTTGCCGGTGTCTCTTCTTGAATCGGAATGACGGGCTCTTCCGGATTAGCTTCGCAGTCCGAAGGCTCTAACTCTATCGTGACTGGAGCTCCTCGAAACTCGCAAATAGATTCGTTGCTTGTTGAACTCTTGTAGCCTCCTTGATGGATGTCTTCTTCATTATTTTGCTCGTCGAGATCGTGTATGATTTGAGAATTGTCGTTGATATCGAAATCGATATCCGGATTATCGTTAGTTACGTAATCGTTAGAAACAGTCAAAACGTAGCCAACACCATCACCCTTATCATTATATGATCCCACCAAAGTGAGCAGATAATCATACAGAGTCGGGGGTTCGAGGGATTTCTCCCCGAATCGAAACAACTATCCTAGGATAAGCGGCCCCTAGTCTAGCCTTAGGTGCCTCGGTCTTCTCTTCTTCGTCGATTTTCTTCTTTTCTTCAATCGTCTCTCGTTGAGGTGGTTCTTCTATCGCAAGTGATAAGTACCGGCTTAACGGGTTTCAAACTCGAATTGAAGCTCGTACCGAAGCGGTTTGGATGCTCGTCTAAAATCTTTTCGAAGACCTCGTCCAAGCGGTAGTCCATCCATCGTCGATCGTATAGGGATCTATCGGAATGATGGGATCGGTCGAGACAACATTGACGGAACCTCCTTTACGGGGTTCCTTCATGTACTCCTTCGGGATCGTTATATTCCCTTTCCGCGAGTTGTCATTGAGCCAACTTTTGAAGGTAATGCAATCTTCTATTTTGTGCCCAAGCATCCGGTGGTAAGGGCAAAAGTTGGGATCACCTTTCTTGTCGACTTCTTCTGGTCTTTTAGGCTCTGGCAGCTGGAAATCTGGAGTCCTCATCAAACTACGGAACATTTTCGGCACTGCTTCATTCTTGAACGGATACTCCCTGCTCAGAAGCTCCCTTAACGTACGTTGCGGACGAGGTGGTTGTTCATACTGCGGAGATGATCGATAGCTGGGCCGGGGTTGCTGGTAATTCGTTGTGGTTGCTCGCGGCCGTTACGGTGGTATTTGCATCGGTTGCTTGCCTTTGTCAACTCGCTGCGACGATCCCGGATTTCTTTTCAAAAGTCTTTACAGGCTTTTGTTTATCTGTTTTATCGGTGAAACTTAATTGCTTTGCCTCCTCTTGCAAGCTTCCGGCCTTGCTTAACAACTTCTCAAAAGTCTTAATAGTAAATCCCTTGAGGAGAAGTGCTTATCGGGCCATGGATGCTTTTTAGTAAAATGCCGATCGCATGCTTGTTCTTGCGAGTTGTGGTTCACACTTCATGCTTAAGTTCCTCCATCGAAGTATGTAATCCACCAAAGTTTCATTCGGCTTCGCTTCTCTACCACTAAATCACCTATAGTGATGTGGTGCCGAGCTCCGACAAATCGCTTGATGAAGAGGTTCTCTAGCTGCGAGAACGTCTTCACCGAACCATTTGGTAATCGCATACCGGTCGAAGGCGATTCTCGACGGATCGCCGACGAACCGTCGGAAGAGTAATGCATCGCTCCCGCCGGCATTGCAACAAGCGGCACGAAAGTGTGCCACATGCTCGTCGGGGGTTCCCGGTTCCGTCGAAGGTCTTGAACGGAGGTGGTACGAAGCCTTTCGGGTATTGGACGGCGTCGAATTCTTCCGGGTAAGGTCTACCCGTCCGAATGGATGTCCCGCTCTTCGATTGTGCTAAGGCTTCTCGCACTCGCTGTTCCACCAAGTTCTTGATATCCTTTTCGGGAATCATACTTTGTGTTGCATCCTTTTTCGGTTGATCATCCCCATTGACGGACGTAATCTCCTTTCCTCCGTCTACAATGTGAATGACCTCGGGGGTGTCTCTCATGTGGTTGTACTTGACTGCGGAGAGTGGCCGAGCTACGGCCATCTCTTCCATCCTTTTCGCCATTTGAGCGATCGTGTCGTCTTTTTCCTGAAGCTGCCTTCTCATCGGTTCGGCTCCTCTCTTCTGCGGTCGCGGGAGCACCTTGCGAAGCTGCTCGAAGCTCGTGTTTCAACCATGTTGATTTTCGCGTATTCGTCGTCCATGAATTCCGATGAATCAATCTCGTCTCCGAACTTTTCTTCTCTTTCTTTTGCCAATCGTCGGATATCGGCTCTCAACTTTTCCATGGCATCTTCTAGCGGGGCTTTCTGTGTGTCATCGTGGTTGTCATGCGATAGCTGTCGGGTCCCTTTCTCACGAGTCCCCTTCATCGCGGTAGCACTTTCTTCAGACTCAAGTCTCCTCGGCGAGACTTTCTTTCTCGAGCTGTCGTTTCAATCTCAATCGCCCAGGTAGTGGGACGCCATACCATCCTTCGGCGGCAGAAGGTCTAGGACCGGATGGTGCTGTCGGCCAAATGCTGGAAGGTGGTATCCTCCCTAATCTGTAATCCTGAGACGACAACAGGTGGACTAGCCTTCATTCTTTTACTTGGCTTTTCAGTCATGATGGCGGGTTCTACTCGGGGCCCAAGACGGGATTTGACTGGCACCCGCCCTATTCTTCGTAGAATTTCCGATACGGGGCAGTTTTCCTTCTTTGCTAACTTTTCTACCAAAGTTTGCAGTCGAGCAAACGGCGTAGTTCTAGTTCTTTTCTTGCGGCTATCGTTGTAATATGCGGGTCGTGGTAATGTGGCAGCAATCTTGCGAATATTTTCTTCATCTTCTGCGGCGGAGAGGGGATGAAACCCGCTTCCTCCCAAGAGTGGTATGTATTCGAGCGACGGTGTATATTTTGGCAGTTACGGAATTTCTTCTAGGAAAGCAATCTCGGCGGCTACGGCTTCTTTAGCGATCCTTCTATTTCGTTTCTTCTTTGGGTCTTTGTCGGTGACGGAATCTTTGAACCTGGACCCGATTTCGAAAACGAAGGTCTTACGAGAAGATCCGTACCCTCTACGGTAACGAGTCCATCATAATTCCGGATTTCTTTCCCCTTTGATTTGGCAAAAGTCGGGGTAGGTGCGTAAATAAATAGACCGGTGGGGGTAGAGATAACGGTCCTTCTATGAACATCGGTACTCCTCTTAGTCGGGATCCTTTGCGGTGGAGGGAATTCTTGGGTCGACCTAAGGTTGAACTCGAGCGGCGGCTTCTCGGCTTCGGACACCTTGTTCATCGGTGCAAAGAGGGAGACGTCGGTGATCTCGACGTTCGTGTTTTCAAATCCTTATCCAAATCGGATGATTCCATTGTCGGGCGGCTCATCCTTATAGACGGCGAAGTCCGATCCATTGGTAAAAGAGAAAATCGGTTTCGGGGCTTCCATTTCGCGGAGGTAGATTACGGTTGTCAGTCCCAAGTTATGCTTCTTTTCTTTAGGACGAAAAGAAAGGAATTGAAAAAAAGTCCGAACTCATTCTTGTTCATGTATTTATAAAGAGGAATTACTTATTAAAAGAATCACTTTTTAGAGGGTTTGTTTATTTAGAACAGAGTGTTCAAAGGTGTAGAGAAGGTAAGGAATCTGAATCGGAGTTGGAAGGGAAAAGAGAGTCTTAAGCAAGACTTCTCGACTCGAAGGATCACTCCTAAACTAACACCTATTGGGGGTCCACCCCACCTCAGAAATGAGGTAAAAGGATCTTGGAACCTCTCTCGTTTAGGGGTGTCTAAACGAGTGGCTCCTAAATCCGAGAGGATGTTGGTTATACTTGTTCGAGGTAGAAATGAACATAGTATCCCAACGGAAAGAAGGGTAGTTTGATCCATAAGGGACATGGATGCACTACCGATTTTTGAAAGCGTAATTGTCCGATTAGAATGGAGAGAGGAATTTTCCCACGTGAGTCGCCAGAAGTTGTCGGCATATTTTTAGGTTATGTGTTTTATTTTGAAAAGGGAGTCGCCTACAGAAATTGTCGGCGAATTTTTTATATTTTAAATATAGTTTAAAAGATAACATTTGATTTTGAAAATAATTTTAAGTTTAAAAGTTTTAAGATATGAAATCAAACCGATCTCACATCCCAAATAGTTTATATAAACGAGCACCGCACCACAAACCGCGTATCTATCCCTAAGGATAGACACACTGCTTAATGATGGGGCTCGGTTAAATAAACTAGAAGATTTGTGACATCCGTTTGGTCTGCGAACCAATTTTATAAGCCGACAAGTTCCCCGCTTAATATGAAAATATTAAACGGGGTTTATATTACTCAGGTTCTTTAAAATTCCCTATAAGGGCAAGCCCCTATAGTTAATTACATCTTAAGTGACGGGAATCACCTAAGAAAACTCTCGATAATAATCAATAATTCCGCTCTCAAGAATTTCAAAGTTTAAGTTTTCAAAGGATTGAATTTTTGAAATTTCAAAAGGGATTAGCTCAAATTTGGAACATTTTATTTTGGAAATTCAAAGGAAGAAAAGTAGGAGAAATTACGGATCCGAAGCGGACTTCGGTAATTTCCCGACTATCCTATTGTTTGGCTTGGATTTAGGAAAGTCCTAATGTTTATTTAATGTTTTAATCTTGCCAATTTTAATTAATTAGGGCTTATATTTATATGATAGAATCATACAAATAGCCTGGAAGATATGAGGGTTTATGTCGTATCGGACGACTACCTCGGAATCCTAAGACCGGTTAGGGCTTAATTTGCAATGCAAATGCCTAACGAAGAGTTGAGGATTTATGTTGCACTAGGCAAACTACCTCGAAGTCCTATGGCTTTGTTATTTAATTCTAGGAAAGTTTTGTTGAAGTAGATTCAAGTTTTGTCGACGACGATGGCCGTGTCGCCCACCATGCTCCGAGCTCCTTGTTGTTGTAGAGGTTTAGTTTTAGAAATCATAAATCAAGGGATGAGAAAAGTGTTTTGGTTTAGAGAAGTCTTAATTTCCAAGTGTTTTTTTTGTGTTTTAATTAAAACAAATCTTAAAGTTGATTATAACAACACCGGTTAAGATCCCACGGTTCCATCCTTCCGGCATCATTATTTTTATCGGATTCACTTAGTCCGGATGAATTTGCTAAACTCAATCGAATGAGTTCCACACTTTCATTTAGACCGTGGGAAATCCCGTTAGCAACACGTAGGTTACATCATCCGAGGTATTCCCGATCATCCAACAAGACGTTTTAATTTAGTTGTAATTGTAGTTTTGTGTTCTGTTTGTGATTAAATTTTGAGTTGTCTTATATTTTGAAATGTTGTGGAGGTGAATTTTATCTTGTAGTGTCTTTTAATTTAGTTATGGGTTTCAGTTTTGGTTTCTGTCCTAAAGGTGTGGGTTTTCATGCAACTGTTGTTTATCATGCAAGAAGAATAAGTGCGATGCGATTAAATAAATTGCAATAAAATAAATTGCAATAAAATAAAAGCGTACCTGGAGGGTCTTCCCGTCATCCCAAGCTGCACTTAAAACACAATTTAGAGCATTTAAGCATTCATAACAACTTCCTAGGTAAAGCTAAGGGAAAGGGTTATGGTTTTCTACCAAGTTCCTAACCCTATAGCTAGTCATTTCCTATGATGTCTAGGTTCTTTGTGTTTTTGGTTTGAAGACGATTTTCTTCATCAAAGAACAACTAAGTTCAATTGTTCTTATAAATATCCTATCATATTGAGGAAGTGCTTAGGAGGGATCCTAAACATCTTTTCAATATTTCTAGGATTGTTTTAAGTCCAAATGAATTTAATTGTGTAAGTGAATCGATCGTCCGAGGTTTTCAAATTTTGTTAACTTGCTTCGATGAACTAGGACATTTGAATGTCCTATAAGTGAAGTAACATTTCATTTTATATTCCATTTAGGAGTTATGATAATTAAAGCTTTTAAGGGCAAAATGATATTTAATGATTTGTGATGCAAATTTAAGTTCAAATTAATGATTTAAGTTTGGAATAGTGTTCAAGTTATTTTAGATTTATTTTTGAGTTCTTTATGTCTTAGGTGATGTTATTTAATTCAACTTAATTCAATTTAATTTAATTTAATTTAATTTAATTTAATTTAATTCAATTTAGTTTGATTTGATTTAATTTAAATTAATTTAGTTTGATTTGATTTAATTTTTAATTTAATTTAATTTAATTTAATTTAATTTAATTTAATTTAATTTAATTTAATTTAATTTAATTCAATTTATTTAATTTAATTTAATTTAATTTAATTTAATTTAATTTAATTTAATTTAATTTAATTTAATTTAATTTAATTTTATTTAATTTACTTAATTTAATTTAATTTTTAATTTTATTAATTTAATTTAATTTATTTAATTCATTTAATTTAATTTAATTCAACTTTTAATCTTAATTTAATTTAATTTAATTTTAATTTAATTTACTTAATTTAATTTAATTTTTAATTTAATTTAATTTAATTTTAATTGAAATTTTTGAAGGAGTTTAATGATTTAATTTTAGTTTAATGATTAAGTCTTTTAATATTTTAAATTTGAGTTATCATTTTAATTAAGAGTTGAATATTAATGAGATGATTAAATTTAGGGATTTTTAAATTAAAGAATAAATCTCTTCCTAATAATATCCCTATTTTAATAATTCCAATTTTATTATTCTTCCAAATTTAATCAATTATTTAATTAAGGTTTAATCATTTTAAATTGCTTAATGGGTTTCTGCCCTTTAATTATTAAATTTCAATCATCCAAATCAGGTTAGAATCAAATATTTTACTTGTTAATTTTTTTATTAAACCTAAAGTTTTAATTAAGGGTTAAAATTTTAATTACCATCTTGCCCTTTAAGCTCAATAATTTTATAACTCACTAAATTGAACTCAAATGAACTTGAAATTTTTATGTGACTTCACTCATATGTCAATAAAGACATGAGAGGAGAAAATGTGATTTTTCTGTATTTAATTTATTTATATAATTATTTTTAGTAGAAAATAGAGATTTTCAAGGAAAATTTGATAACATGACCAAGGGTAAGTTTCTGTCCTTAAGAAAATTAGGGGACATTCCTAATGACCAGAGGACCACTTGGACCAAATTTTGTAATTTTTTGAATTATATTTTATTTATTAGAATTATTTTAAGTTCTGGAGTATTAATTAATTTAAAAATAAAATAAATGTTGAAAAATAAGTTTTATAATTTTTTAAAATTCTCTCTGATATCAAGGAAATCAGAGAATCAAATTTTACAATTTTCTGATTTTTCTTTCATTTATTATAATTATTTTGGTGAAAATGCTAGAAAATACATTTTTTTTAATTTTAAAATTACCCTAGAGCTTTAAAATTTAATATCTCACTAAATAGACCTAGGAAAAATATGGGGTTTGTTCCTAAGTGATTAAAATTCAAAATGTGACACTTTGGTGAATTTTGTTATTTTTGTGATTTTTATTATTTTTTAATTATTAAAAATATTAAAATAACATTAAAAATCAACTTTTTTAGAAAATTGAAATTTTAATTTTCTTAAATTCCCCTGATATCAGAGAGGTTCCAAAACCAATTTGGTAAATTTTTGAAAGGTATTTTGAAAGTTATGAATTTTTAAAGTTTAAAATGACTAAGTGGCTTAATCGGCCCAATTAGTGGGGCTAACCAAGTCCAATTGACCTCAAATTTTTATGGTGGGTTCCTCTGATCCTAAAGGTCAGTGGAGAATTGATTTCAAGTCAATTTGATGTATGGTTAGCTCTAATTAATTAGAGACCTATTTTGGGTGTTTAAGCCAATTAGGGTTGCCTTAAGTGAATTAACCCAAGTCCTATTTTTCCTAGGGTTCTCTGGTTATAAGGAACATCACCAAATTTTCCTAGAATTTATTACACAACATGCTATTTATTGGAATTAAAATACTCAAAACAGTGACATGAATTTGAAAAATCAATAACTCTTCATAGGGATGGCCTCGACTTTGGAAAATTCAGGGAATGTTCCCAAATTCAGAGGCTTCAAAAGCCCTATGGTCTCATGCCATGGTGAATTGTATGAATGCATGGAGAATTAAAACAATGCAGGGAGTAAATAATTAATTAAAAATAAAATACTTGGACAAAATTAATTAATTTCTTTTCCACATTATTCTCCTCCGTTCACCGAGCAAGAGGGTATTTTTATTTTATTTTTATGATTTTCCTACACAAAGTTATGAATTTTTGAAGTTTAGGGAATTAAATAAATAGAAAATACCCCTAATTTTCTACTTATCCACGCGGCGCCGGCGAAACATCGGCGGCTCCGAAGTGCCGCGTGGCGCGCTCCCATTCGACGCCGCCATCCGCGTCGGCGCTCCGGGACCCGCTGTATCGCTCCGTCCTCTGATCCGACGCGATCCTGGCCGTCCGTCCGTGCGTGTATTAAATGGATGGCATCCGTTCATCGTCCCCAAGTGTCCTCACCCGAGAGCCGTCCACACTAAATCCTTAATATCTCACTCGATACTCAATGGATTTTCATGTTCTTATGCTCTATGGATTCGTCTTGAAGAGACGAACACATCTATACGGTTATCATGCATTGAAATTAAGGCATTTGAAATGGACAATCTCCGGAAGCTCGGGATGAAGAATTAGTTCATACCTTTGCTCGGAGAAGTGTGGCTTCGATCCGAGAGTTGTTGCACCTTCGATTGGATCTCGGCAAGCTCCGGATGAAGTCTCCGGTCCAGTGAATCGTCTAGATGTGATTTCGACCAAGCCCGATCACAAAGCTTGGAGGCTGGAGCAAGCCGGGTGGCTCGGAGATGGGGCTTTTGCTGGTGGACACCTTCCCTTGGTCCGGTGAAGGTGTAGAACCAATCAATTCGAGGATTGATCTACCGTGGAGAAGTGTCCTGGTTTTGGGTGGAATTTCAACTCGAAATTGAGCTCGCGAGAGAAGAAATGGCAGGGGGATCTCACTGGGGATCAAGTGCTCGTGTGTGGGGAGGAGTCCGGAACAATTTTGGCAGAGTTTCAGTAAGGTCTGGTTCAGCACCTCTTCATGGCCGAGAGGGTGAGGGGTTTAAATAGGAGAGGGTGGAGGGCCTCCCAGGGGAAGTTAGGGCTTGGGATTAGCTGCTCTTGTGAGGAGAAGAACAGCCATGGTGACCACTAGGCATGGGGCGGCTCGACGAGGGAGAATTCCAAAGTTTTGGCTCCTCCCGAGGTCTCGGCCATGGTGTTTTCCGGCGGCTCGGTGGTCGGCCGGCCGAGCACTTGGTCACCATCTTGTTCGAGTGGGTCAGGGCTGGGGTTTGGTGCATTCAATTGAGGTTTGACATGTGTAAAGTGGTTGAATCAAAGTAGAAAGGGGAAGGGGCTATTTTAGCTTATTTTGGTCAACCCATGCAAATGGGTTGGGTGCACCTCCCCAAGACCTGGTTTTGGGCCGAGGAGGTCGGGTGGGTCAATCTCCCATGTGTGGTGGAGTCTCCATCAAGGATTAGGTGGCAAAGCATGGTTTAGAGTGTGACATGCTTAAGGTAAAAAAGGCTTAAGAAGGATTAGGAAAGGGGGTCCTCCTTTTTCCATTAATGGCTTGATCACATGTCAAACTCTCCATGGCTTCATGTGGCTTGTCCATGGCTTGCATGGCTTGTCTTTGGCTTAGGGAAAAGTTTAGTCAATTTCATAAAAATGGGTTTTAAGAATTTTGGATATTTTGGTGAAAATTTGTATGAAGCTTGATTTGGAATGGTTTAAATAATGATTTTGAAACTTAGGGGTGATTTTGATTAAATGGATGATGAAAGGAAGTGTCATGTGGGCTTTGGATGAATTTGGGCTTTTGAATTTGAAGGGAGTGGGGTTTTAGGAAAGTTTAAGGGAAATGGGCTTTTTGATTTTAGGATGGGCATTTGGGTAAAGATTTTGTGAAAGTCCTTGTCAAATAAATGTCATAATTGGTTTATGGATGTTCTATGAAGGGCTTGGAGTCAATTTGGTGTGATTTGGAGTTGAATTGGTTTGAATTTGGGTTTATTTGGTAAGTGGGTCTATATGGGTCCAAGTGGGCTAACTTGGGCTAATGTTGGGCTAGAGTTGAAATTGATGTAAAATTAATGTTGGGAAATGTTTATGGGAGTGTTTCAAAGAGGTTTTGGCTTTGATGGGTTTTGATTTTGGGATTTGAGCTCATTTGGGTTAGGTTTGGGTTTAGGTCAAAAATGGGCCTTTTAATTTTGGGTTGAATTTGAGTGGGGTTTGGATCAAAATCTTAGGCAAATCATGTTAGTGTTTTGTTTATGGGGATGTCAAGGAAGGTTTAGAAAAGATTTGGGTTTAATTGGAGTTGAATTGGGTGAGTTTGGGTTAAGTTTGGGTCATGGGTCCAAATTGGGCTTTAAGGCCAAAAGTGAAATTGGATCCCAATGCCAATCAAATTGGGCTTGGATTTGGTCTAGATTGGTGTTGGGGATGTTGAATTGAAGTTTAGAATTGAATTGGACTAGAATTTGGGTCAATGGGGAAGGTTTGGTTTGACATTGGGTTCACTTTGGGTTAAAATGGGTCAAATTGGGGATTTTGATAAAAGTGGGGTAAATTGACAAAATTAGCCCATGGTGTAGTTGAACAAAATGAAATTGGGAATATTTGGGATTTTCTGGAATTTTCTGGGAATTTTCTGAATTTTTGGATTTTTTTGGCTAAGAGGGGTATTTTGGGTATTTGAAGGGTATTGGGAGGTATTTTTGGAATTTTTGGTATTTTTGGGTATGGATGATCAATTTGATTAGTGAGGAAATGTTTAGGAATGATTTTGGAGAATTTTGGGTGATTTGGAAATTTTGGAAGATTTGGATAATTTCAAGGGTTTTGGGTAGGTTAGGCGGGTGTAGGGTCCCGGGGTCAAAAATTGAAAATTTGGAAAATTGAAGCTTGGGTGAATGTAAGTGGAATGAAATCATTTTGGTTGAGCTATGAAGCCATATCAAGCCCACATGAGCCATGAAAGGGACTCATTTGAGGTATCCACTATGTTGTTCCTAACCCTCTTAGCCGAGGGCTTAGGGGTTAAGGACCATCCATGTGAACCACCTGCATGAGTCGGGAGGTCAAATTGGGTATGGGTGTGTCTTTAAGAAGTGTGTGAAAGTGTAGTGTATAAGTGTAGTGTGTGTGTAAGTCAGCCCTTCACCGGACCAGAGCCACTGCAGGGCGATCTAAGGCCAAAGAGTCCTATAGGAACTCATCCTTTAAACTTCCACATTTAATTTCAACCCTCTAGGTGATTAGGGGTCTACAATCAAGCTTGTGGAGTTTGCAGGGAGTTAAGAAGTAGTTTGAATTTCTAAGTGGTGGGTCCCAATTCTAATCCTCTAAGATAGTCAAAGGAAAAGCCTAAGGCTAGATCCTAAGTACTAAAGAGAAAAGAGAAGACCTCATCAAAAATGAGGTCAACAAGTCTCCTTTGTGAATAAACTCTAGGTTTATGGTGTTTATTCAAAAAAATTCTGTGCATACAGATCGAAGGACTGATTCCTTTAATATCAGCTATGGACTAAACAAAAGCTTATTTGTATCTTTTTAAGATGTCCAATAATTTTTGTTCTTGATTTTCATTTAAATCCGAAGATACAATGACTGGGAAAGTAGATGATTCTCCTAAAAACATATACTTTAAATGATTAGGGAAAATTTTTAGTTCAAGTTTAGTAGGTCTAATGATAGATGGAATAAAACTTTTATCTCCATTTTCCATAATATCTAATCTTTCAACTCTTTCCTGAACAAATTCTAACCTTTCATTCCTCACATCGTTCAATTCATCTTCAATTTCACTTCCATCTTCATCCTCACATTCCAAGTTTTCTTTAAATTTTTCTTTAAAGTGATCTTCTCTCAAATAATCGTAGACTTCCATTCAAAAACACTCATCATCTTTTTCAGTTGAAGGGTATTTCATAGATTTCAGAATATTGAAAGTTACTTCTTGATCATTAACCCTCATAGTTAATTCTCCTTTCTAAACATCGATCATAGCCCTCTCAGTAGCAAGGAATGGTTTTCCCAAAATAATTGGAATCTCTTTATCTTCCTCTATATCTAATACAATAAAGTCCGCAGGGAAGATAAATTTATCCACCTTTACTAATACAACTTCCACAACTCCCTTAGAATAAGTGATAGAACGATTAGCTAATTGATGAGTCACAAATGTAGATGAAATTTCTTTTATTCCCAATCTTTTGAAAGTTGATAAAGGCATAAGGTTAATACTAGCTCCAAGATCACATAAAGCTCTTACGAAAAATTTCTCACCAATAGCACACGGGATAGTGAAACTACCTGGGTCTTTAAGTTTTTCTGGAAGCTTCTTCTGAATAATTGCACTACACTCACCGCTAAGTGCAACAGTCTCGTGGTCTTTGAACTTTCTTTTTCTTTTTAGAATATCCTTCATAAACTTTACATAATCAGGCATCTGCTCTAATGCTTCAAATAAGGGAATATTAATCATTAACTTCTTAAGGATTTCCCAAAACATTGTAAATCTATTATCCCTGTTCTGTTTCTTTAGTCTTTGAGGAAAAGGAGGAGGTGGTGTTTCAACAGTTATCTTCATTGGCTCCAACGGATAATCGTCAGGATATATCTAACCCGATATAAATATATGCGTACTTAAATCTTCTTCCCTGGCAACGGAGCCAAAAACTTGACCCAAAGTCCTCTGAAGATCAATGTACTAATTAATGCTTTCAAAAATATATGTTATAAATAGTAATAGCGATTAGTGTATATAAATATAATATTATGGAAAATATTTTACACACTAGGGGTTCTACGCAAGTATACATATCGATTCAAGTAATATAGGGCTTTGAAACAAAGACCCCTGTATCTATCCCACGAGGAGAGAGTTATAGATCTTTAAATATTTTTATTTTAAAGTATTTCTTTTATAATTTTTAATTTACTAGATGCAATAATAAAGCATGAATAAAATAATTGATGTAAATAGTAATAAGAAAGCAACTTTCTCCCTTTCAATTAATCCAATATTTTCTAAAATAATGATAATATTCGTGGAGAATATAAATTTATGGTACTGTGCCAAATAGAAGCATTCATATTCTTTACCCTTTTATCCAGGTGCAAAGAACATTGGCTAGCCTATAAATCAGATCCGGATGTATTGTTAGTAGAATGGGTTAATCTAGGCTCACACTACTAGATGTCTAAGGGTGGCTATGGTCGGCCCTACTAGTGACCCTTTCCTTTTCTATAAACCAAATCACAAAAATTTAGTCTGTCACTCTAAAAACTTATCAATTCTATGCCAATTATATAATATCTTCCTATTTATTTGCACTTCACCTTGAATAACCCACACAAGGCCTTCAACTACCCAAGGATTCATGTGATATCTACAAGTTAAGAATTCATCTCCTTTTAGGTCTCAAAACTCTTCAACAGGTTTTAACAATTTAAATGGCCAATTTAAATAGTAATTTAAGAACCGGTATTAATATCATCACAATGTTTTGAAAATATATGATTTTTAATTCTCCAACGAATTTTGTATTATCTTATTTATCTTTTCATTATTGAAAGGAGAAAGCAAAGTAACTACTCAGAACACATTGAAATTAAATAACAAAACATAATAAATAAACTTTTAATCAAAATAAAAATACTTATCTTAGATGTTTCTCCTACTGAACTTCTGATTCCTATTGACTCCACTGCGTAATGAACTACAGATGCACCAACTCTTTCAAACTCTGAATACAAACTCTAAAATAAACTCACTAATTTATGAAGGAAAGTAAAAAGGTGGTCCTAATATGATCTCTCTAATTCTCTCTCTAGATAGGACTCTAGATAGGGAGGGGTAGATGGGGCGTTTTTCTCTGAAGGAATTGTTAGTGATAGTGCCCTAGGCCTATTATATGGATATGTATTTTGAACTTTTATGAATATTTTTTCTATTTTAATTAGCATGTTTATGATAGAAGAAGAACCTTGAATAGTTTCATGTTTATTATGAAGATTATTCTAAATATCCATAATCGCTTATTGTTGTGGGAATGACAATAAATAAAGATTAATATAAAGTTTAATGGATATTCATGAGATGAATATATGTATGAGGATACACATCAGATTTATATGTATTTATTGGAGAACAAATATTGGATCGACTCGCTTTGAGATTAAATCATGGATATAAGTCATATGTTAATCTCAAGTTGTAGTGACATCGAATCCTCTGACCTGAGATTGTCATGGTTCTCAACATGAGGAATATTATGTTTAGACATAACCCAACGTTGTCTTTGATCGGATGACCATAAAGATTATGATTGGGCATAATGTGAATCATGTAGTGAGATATGAGTAATCAAGATGGAATTTATCCCTCTTATAATAAGAGAGATATCTCTGGGCCCCTCGAATGATTTAGATCGAGAATTGTGTGGCCACACTCAAATGAATTGATGGAGATCAATTGCATTTATTTTATCAGTCTAATCAGGAGTCGAGAAATTAAAGATAGAGAGATATAAGGTTAACATTATTCCATGCCTTATATTCTATCATGATATCACGTGATAAAAGGATTATGTCATTAACAATCAGGTTGTCTCGGATCTTGAGACTATTCATACTAACTTGGGTAGTTATAGTGTCTTGCTAGAGACCAACTATAACTTGTAGGTTTTTAAATGGTGATTTAAGCCTACTGCCAATGTTAATTGAACCTATAGGGTCGCACAAAATTTGAATGGACTAGAATGGTTGATGAACACTCTCTCTCTTGAGTAATTTATAATAATAATGAAGAGGTGCCATGAAATGGTGCCACTTCAATTAAAAGGAGGGGTCATGGCTTATGAACTCAATTTTTTTTTTATTCCTTTTGAACTCTTGCAAGAGAGGAAGAGAGTTCTTTTGGTTTTGGAGAAAACCCCGTTTCCGATCTAGCAGTTGGAAGCCATTTGGAAATCCGTTCGAGTGTGGATACCGGTAGAGGGCGGTAGTTTCAGCGCCTTAAAGATCCGAGGAAATCTAAGAGTAGAACTCTTGCATGGTATGATTTCTTACACTTCTTTTTGGGTTTATGTTTTGATTTGTATGAGCACATGAGATCCTTGGTGGTTTTGGGGAAATGACTTTAATATGCGTTTTAATTAATTTCGCTTCCGTTGCACATGATCCCCAAAATTCAACAGGAATACCCTCCTATTTATAGGCTTCAAGGGTTGCCTCAAGGCACCTCTTCAAAATGTGTCCACATTCAATGAATCTTCTAGAAGGTGTGTCTGGCGCCTAGGCGCCGGAATCTGGCCCCTAGGCGCCGGAATCTGGCGCCTAGGCGCCAGACACCGCGTCCAGTTCTTCGCACCTCTTTACTTTGATCGCACCTCTTCACAATTAAAACCGTTTTGAAGCGTCCAAATACATTGTATCACATGTCCTATAAACCAGGAACAACTGCCAGTCTTCTAGAAGGTCCAATAACCGCTCACACCGTCAAAATAACCGCCCAAAAGTCGTCAAAAACTTAACAGTTTTCTGTATCGAGCTGGCGCTTAGGCGCCGGACTCTGGCGCCTAGGCGCCAGGCCAATAATTTCAAAAATTTTGCATTTTGGCTCTATTTTTGCTCCTTCTTGCTCCTTTTTGCTCCTTCTTCATATTTTTCTCCTTCTTGAACATTTTTGTATCACCTACATTTAAAAACACAAAAATACCTTTCATTAAAGCATAATATCCTTAAAATTTAATAAAAATCAAGGCATAAAAATAGGTATTTTTTTCTTGGATCAAAATCCCCTAAACTTAAACGTTACTTGTCCTCAAGTAACCCTTTTTACTGTATAAAATGTATAACATTTGGAATAAAAAAGGTAAATATTTAAGACTCCTTATGATTTTTGATTTTATAAAGGCTTTAGTAAATCATTAACCAAATTTCAATAACTAAGTTTATTTTTAAGAATTTAAAGAATATTCTAACTACCAAATCATAAGACTTCAAAAATTTTTCATTCACTTCGAAAATAATTGTAGTTTATTATATTAAGATCACATAAATTATTCATAAGAAAAAAATCTTAATGAAATTCCTTTCTAATAAAAATACATGCATAAAAATTAATTAATAAATGTAATCAATTTTCTTTTTATAAGTTAATTCAAGTGAAGCCAATTTTTTATTAGGCATTTCCTCAAGCTTCTCCTCTCTCTCTTTTTTTTTTAAGAGAGGATTACTATATCTGGATAGCCTGTTAATGGTTTTGAACTTCACTATCCTTAGCTTATATTTTCAAACTTATACATTTTCACTTAATTATTATAACATAAATAGATTTCAAAAAGAATTTCAATCTATTCTTTTTCGAGTTATAATTTTTGATTTCTTAATACTTCTAAAATTCAGTTATCTCTACTATGAATAGAAAAATTTCTTAATCTTATTCTTCTTTAAGTTGAATAATTCTATTCTTAAAATCAATCAAAGTTATTAAAATTTTTGGTTAAGTCTACTAAATTATTTATAATTTCAAAAATTTAAGTGATCTTAAATAGATTCTTCATTCCTCATGTTATGTTAAAAGTTTTTATTTTAAGAAAATATTATTTCTTTAAGGACAAATAAAATTTAAATTTGAATGTATTTTCCCTTTCCCCCAAACTTAAGTTTTGGTCAATCATAAATTTTTTTTTTTTAAAGTATGAGAGAAAGAAAAACATAATTTTAAAAAGGAATTTTTATAAGTATGTAAAAAAAACATTCTAGAAAGAAAAATTTACTTCTACACATGCTTTTATGAAAAATACCGAAATAATGAAGCGAGTATAAAAGTTAGCGAGCTCATTAATAATTAAATTAAATGACTATACTACTTAAAAAAAACAGAACAACATTACTAACTACTAAACGATAGAGTCGAAACGAGAATAAACATAAATTTATCCAAATTTCAATCTTAAACACAATACATTAAAAATACTCTAACAACAGTCTCAACATCAAATAATTCACATAAAGTAAATAAACAAATCTAAACTAGCAACAACAAACAATAATCAATACTAGCAAACAAACTAAACTAACAATAGACTTAGCACAATTCAGAGGTAAATCAGACCACTAATCACTGTCTGTAGCCTCAACATCGTCATCATCACCAAAAGAAAACTCAACATCCTTAGGATCAACATATGGTGAGAAACAAGGAAAGGTAGGAAACTGAACATCATGCTCTCCCTTCAGGAATCTAACGAGAGCTTCATCATACTCGGCATCGTAACTACTCTTCCTGCGGGTATACTCAGATAAATGATCAATTTTCTTATTAATAGAATCAACTCTGCAGTGAGTTTGAAATAACTCATGCTGTCTTGCTCTAGAAACTGATCATGCATCGATTCCCAAAAACTAGATGGTAGCTCAGCAGTAGAAGTAGAAGGTCTGGAAGTAGAAGGTCTACCTCAAGTGTGTGCAGAAGCAGAAGGAGCGGTCGATCTCTTCCCTCGAAGATGATCATAGATACTAACACTCTCCGGCCCAATTGGCTTGGTAGACTTCAACTTCTCCTCAGAAATATCAGCAATGAATCCATTACTAACACATAAAGAATAGATCAAAGATGGGAATCCCAGTCCCACAGAAGTACTAGATCTAGCAGTAGACTCCACAAAATCATAAATAATACTGCCGACATCTATCGGCTTCCTCTCCTGAATGCAATAGTATAAGATAGCTCGATCTCTGGTGACTTTACTCAGGTGGTTGGAAGGTAGAAGTCTAGCAGAAATAAAATAATGCCAAGCCTTTGAAACACCATTTAATTTGGAGGATTTGAAATTTACCCGTTTTTCATTTCGGATCTTCCAGGCTCCAGTGCCGTCAGTCAAATAAGCAATAATCATCTCAAGATCTCCCTCAGATGGAGATAATCCAGAATAGTGGCACTCGATGGTAGGTGGCAGTCCATAAAACACATTGATCCTCTCTGGAGAAAATCCTATTCCAATACCTCTGATGAATACTTCATAGTCTTCTGCATCTATAAAGTTAGCATAAAATTTACGAATGACTGGAATAACAGCAACAACAGTGAAATAACAGAATCGTTGCCAGTTGTGCGTAACATTACGTTTTCGATCATTTCACCCGGATTGTAAAAGCTTTGCTCCGAGATAACTTTCTCGACGTCGCAAATTCGTGATATCAAAAATGTGCTGCCGCAGTCGCGAACTTGCTATTGTCAAAATTTTCTCGTCCCTTCCATCGCTTAGATTTCGGTGCCATCTAAACGTGAAAGAAAACATGAAAAAATTTAGGAATCAAATATTTAAACTCTTTTTAAGTTTAAGAAACTTAAAATAAGTTTAAAAATCCAAATAGAATATATAAAAATCAAAAGTTTTCTCAAAATTTCAATTTTTAGCAAAACATAGGAAAAACTATGGTGAAAATTGAAAATAAATGGATTAGAGTATAGATCTGACCTCGAGAAGAAGAAATCAAGTGATTTCTCGCCCAAATACTTGATGTTTTGACCTCAAAATGGATCTAAGAGGTGTATTTTCTCAAAAATGGGGAAGAAGATGAAGCTTAGGCGTCATCCATGGCTAATGGTGTTTATATGGTATTTTTCGGGTAAGCAGGCCAAACTGGCGCTTAGGCGCTAGACTCGCCTTTCATAAAAATCACTCTAAAAATTTTATTTTCCACCAAAATTCATAAATTCAACTTCCAATGACTCATATTTAAATAGGGCTTCAGTTTCTAACTTCCAAAACATTTTCCAAAAATTTTAAAAATTAAATATTAAATCCACCAATCAAACACAAGGTTTAAATCAAACTTTTCTAATTTCCATTTATAATCTCCAATATTGGCTCAATACACTTCAGATAAGTATAATATAATGATTCAAGTCCTAACACACAGTCAAACAACACAATTTGAAAACAAATACAACACACATTGAACATGAAAGCAAATACACAAACAAACACAATCGATTCACTAAATCGATACAACAACTCACTAGATAAATCACGATCTCACTAAATCACTATCTAATTTCCATTATCTTCACAATGAAGATTGCTTCGCCTACTAAGGAAGAATACTAAAGCTCTCGGAAAATCCTTAGCCGTCTTCTCGTCAATCCACTTGTTCTTCGCATACATCTCCACTTAAGCATCTTGATAAGCCGCTAGATGATCAAATTGGAGTTTCGCCTGCCATTCCAGATGTTCAATCTGATGATACATCTCATGAAGGCGATCTCCAATACTTTTGAAATCCGCTTCAAATTTATCAAGATGACTAGAAATTTTCTCCAAAATTACAGTATTGAAACCATTGAAGTAGGGTTGAGGATCTTTTGGACCTTTGTCTCTAGTCTCTTCTCCAAGATTTCTCCTCTCCATTTCTTCAAAAATCCTCTCTAATTACTCAAAAATGGAGTGTATAGGTCAAAGTTATGATTGCTTAGGGATTAGGGACGAAGATGGGTTAATTTAAAGGTGAAAATCATGTGAAAAACTGAAAGTTTTTGATTTTTACACGACCCAGTAACCGTGGCACTTAGGCGCCAAATCTGGCGCCTAGGCGCCGGACCCATCGATACACAGCTTATTCGGGCACTTAGGCGCCGAATTCTGGCTCCTAGGCGCTGGAACCATGTTCGACTCCGTTTCGCCTAGCGTCAAATTTCAAGGTTTCGTTCTAAAAAAATAGGTAAATTATAATGGTAAGATCAGAACAATCTCAATAACACAATTATACATAATTTCAATGAAGGTTAACTTGATCTCCTTTTTACTCACATATGAAATGGAGTGATCCAAAGTCAAAACTTTATTTACTTCAAGATAATTTTTAATTTTCTGAAGTTATATAAAATTAATCAAGACCGAGGCATAACCATACATCAAAAATGTAAAAACACACTAAAAATAAAAATCTATGGGTTGCCTCCCATAAAGCGCTTGGTTTAACATCGTCAGCCCGACCTAAGTAATTCTTTAATCAGGTTGACTTAATTCATAAGCCTCTTTATAAATCTTTTTAATATCTCCCAAATAAAGCTTTAATCTTAATCCATTAACTTTAAAAATTTTTCCCGTTTTGGGATCTTTAATATCCACAACTCCATATTGGTATACTTTTTTAATTATATATGGTCCTATCCATTTTGATCTCAATTTTCCAGGGAAAAGTCTTAAATGAGTATTAAATAGTAATACTTCTTGTCCAGGCTCAAATATTTTTCCTGAAATCTTTTTATCATGTAATACCTTCATTTTCTCTTTATAAATTTTTGCTTTATCATATGATTCATTTCTTATTTCATCCATCTCATTTAATTGCAATAATCATTTTTCTCCTGCATTATTCAAATCAAAATTAAACTTCTTTATCGCCCAATAAGCTTTATGTTCAAGTTCAACAGGTAAGTGACAGTGTTTTCCAAAAAACTAACCGGTAAGGTGACATTCTGATTGGTGTCTTATAAGCTGTTCTATAAGCCCATAATGCAGAATCAAGTCTATCAACCCAATCGGTTCTTTTAGGATTAACAGTCTTCTCTAAAATTCTTTTAATTTCTCTTTTTGATACTTTAGCCATTCCACTTGTTTGTAGGTGATATGCAGTTGCAATTTTATGTTTGATTCCAAATTTTTACAGTAATGATTGAATTGTTATATTTCTAAAATGACTTCCACTATCTGTGATAATTACCTTAGGCATTCCAAATCTTAAAAAAATCATCTTCTTTAAGAATTTAGATACACTTTTGGAGTCACAGTTAGGCAAAGCTACAGCTTCAATCCACTTTGAAACATAATCAACTGCTAATAAAATATAAATTTTTCCAGATGATTGTACAAATGGTCCCATAAAGTCTAAACCCCATATATCAAAAATTTTAACTTCCAATATATAGTTTAAAGGCATTTCATCTTTCTTGGATATATTTCTCATTCTTTGACATCAATCACATGTTTTAACATAATGTCTCACATCTCTGAATAAAGTAGGCCAATAAAATCCTGAATTTAAAATTTTAAATGCACTTTTATCTTTTCCAAAGTGTCCTCCAAAATCAGAATCATGACATTTTTAAATAATAGCAAAAGTTTCTTCATAAGGTACGCATCTTCGAATTATAGAATCTCTTCCTAATTTAAATAAATGAGGATCTTCCCAAATATAATATTTAGCATAATTTTTAAATTTCTTAATAAAATTTTCATCCAATCCATAAGGTAGAATATTGCTAACTAAATAGTTAACTATATCCGCATATCATGGTGTTTGGTATCCTTGAATAACATATAAATGTTCATCAGGAAATTTCCCATTTATATTTTCTTCAGTAATAACATCATTCTTAATTCTAGATAAATGATCAGCAATTTGGTTGTCCGTTCCTTTTCTATCCACTATTTGAAAATCAAATTCTTGTAGAAGTAAAACCCATCTTATTAGTCTATGTTTAGCATCCTTTTTTGACATTAGATATTTAATAGTGAAATGATCAGTATGAATTATGCATTTAGTACCAAGAAGATGAGGTCTAAATTTATCAAAGGCATATACTATAGCTAGAAGCTCTTTCTCAGTAGTAGTGTAGTTTCTTTGAGTTTCAGAGAGAGTTTTACTAGCATAATATATAACTTTGAAAATTTTCTCATATTTTTGTCCCAATACAGCTCCAATTGCAAAATCACTTGCAACGCACATTAATTCAAAAGATTTATTCCAATTAGGTGCAACAATGATAGGTGCAGTTATTAATTTTAATTTTAAAATATTCAAAGCATTAACACAGTCTTTGTTAAATTCAAATTTATCATCTTTTTCCAATAAATGACAAAGAGGTTTAGCAATTTTAGAAAAATCCTTTATATATCTTCTATAAAATCCAGCATGACCTAGAAAACTTCATACATCAGTAACAGTAGTAGGTGGTTGTAATTCAGCAATAATTTTTACTTTTGCTTGATCTACTTCCATCCTTTTTTATGAAACTTTGTGACCAAGTACAATGCCTTCTGTGACCATGAATTGACATTTTTCCGAGTTAAGAACTAAATTTGTTTCTTCACATCTTTTCAAAATTTTGGAAATATTTTCCAAACAAGATTCAAAAGAAGTTCCAAAAACTGAAAAATTGTCCATGAATATTTCAATTCCTTTGTCAATCAAATCACAAAATATTGACATCATACCTCTTTGAAAAGTTGCAGGTGCATTACATAAACCAAAATGCATTCTTCTAAAGGCAAAAGTTCCATAAGGACTTGTAAATGTTGTTTTCTCTTGGTCCTCAGGAGCGACAGGTAATTGATGATATCTAGAATATCCATCCAAAAATAGAAATATGAGTGTCCAGCTAATTTATCAAGCATTTGATCCAAGAAAGGTAAAGGAAAATTATCCTTTCTAGTGGCATCATTTAATTTCCTATAATCAATGCAAATTCGCTATCCGATAACTTGTCTCGTAGGAATTAGTTCATTTTTATCATTGACAATGATAGTTACTCCTCCTTTCTTCAGAACACAATGAATATGACTTACCCATTGGCTATCCGAAATAGGATAAATAATTCCAACATCTGACCATTTTAAAATTTCTTTTTTAACAACCTCTTTCATGATAGGATTTAATCTTCTTTGCGGTTCAATAGTAGGTTTAAAATTTTCTTCCATTAAAATTCTACGCATACAAATGGATGGGCTTATTCCTTTAATGTCAGCAATTGTCCAACCAAATGCTTTCTTATAATTCTTTAACACTCCTATCAATTTTTCTTCTTGATCTTTACTTAGCTCAGAAGAAATAATAACAGGTAAAATTAATGAATTTCCCAGAAATGCATACTTTAAATGTTAAGGTAACATTTTTAATTCCAGTTCAGGGGCTTTTTTAATTGAGGGTAAAAGAATATCATTTTGAGTTATGTCCAAAGTTTCCCAATTATCTTTAATATAATGAGTTTCTTCTTCTTTTAGTTCTTCATCTTCATCAGTTAATAATCTAAGTTTTTCTTCAGAAATGACGTTACATTTTTCTTGATAATGTTTCTCTATTAAATAATCAATTATATCCATTCGATAACATTTTTCTTTGTCAGGGTACTTCATTGATTTAAGGACATTAAATTTAATCTCTTGATCATTAACTCTCATGGTTAGTTCTCCTTTTTGCACATCAATCATAGCTCGTCCGGTCGCTAGAAAAGGTCTCCCTAAAATAATAGGTATTTCTTTATCTTCTTCCATATCAAGTACAATGAAATCTACAGGGAAGATAAATTTTTCTACTTTAACAAGAACATCCTCTATAACTCCTTTAGGATAACTGATAGATCTATCAGCTAATTGAAGGGTTACAGTGGTGGGAGTAATCTCTCCTAAATTCAACCTTCAAAAAATAGAAAATGGCATGAGATTAATACTTGCTCCTAAATTGCATAAAGCTTTACCACAAAATTTTTCTCCAATAGCACAAGGTATAGTAAAACTTCGAGGATTTTTATGTTTTTGAGGTAATTTCTTTTGAATTATTGCACTACATTCTTCACTTAAGGCAACCGTTTCAAAAGCTTCAAATATTCGTTTCTTACTTAAAATATCCTTCATAAATTTTGCATAAGTTGGCATCTGTTCCAAAGCTTCAGCAAAAGGTATGTTTATAGTATGTTTTTTAAAAATTTCAAAGAACTTAGAAAATTGATGATCAAGCTTCTGCTGTTTAAGTCTTTGAGGAAAAAGTGGTGGTGGTTTTTTCAACTTCCATATTAATAGAAATATCAGTTTGATCTTTATTAGGAAAAGGAGTTTCTTTAGATTTTTCATTCTCTTCAACCTCAATCTCCTTTTCAATTTCATTCTGCATTCTTTCTTTTAATTCCTTTCCACTTCTAAGTTGTACAGCTTTAATGTGTTTTTGTTCTTTTCCAGTTTCTTTTGGATTGATTTCAACATTACT